>SZWC01000023.1:841093-867936 GCA_023375785.1 Penium margaritaceum | reverse complement strand
TGTGCCAGAGTTGTGCCAGAGATGTGCCAGAGGTGTGCCAGAGTTGTGCCAGAGTTGTGCCAGAGTTGTGCCAGAGTTGTGCCAGAGGTGTGCCAGTGTTGTGCCAGGGTTGTGCCAGAGTTGTACCAGAGGTGTGCCATAGTTGTACCAAGGTTGTTCCAGAGTTGTACCAAAGTTGTGTCATAACTGTGCCAGAGTTGTGCAAGAGTTGTGCCATAGTTGTGCCAGAGTTGTCCCAGATTTGTACCAGAGGTGTGCCAGAGTCGTGCCAGAGTTGTGCCAGAGTTGTGTCAGAATTGTGCCAGAGTTGTACAAAAGTTGTAGCAGAGTTGTGCCCGAGTTGTACCAGAGTTGTACCAGAGTTGTGCCAGAGTTGTGCCAGAGTTGTGCCAGAGTTTTGCCAGAGTTGTTCCAGAGTTGTGTAAGAGTCGTGCCAGAGTTATGCCAGATCTGTGCCAGGGCTGTGCCAGAGTTCTGCTAGAGTTGTGCCACAGTTGTGCCAGAGCTGTGCCAGAGTTGTACCAGATTGTTGCCAGAGTAGTGCCAGAGTTGTGCCAGAGTTGTGCCAGAGTTGTGCCAAGGTTGTGGCAGATTTGTGCAAGTGTTGTGCCGGAGTTGTGCCAGAGTTGTTCCAGAGTTGTGCCAGAGATCTGGCAGAGTTGTTTCAGAGTTATGCCAGTGTTGTGCAAGAGCTGTGCCAGAGGTGTACCTGAATTGTGCCAGAGGTGTGCCAGAGTTGTGCCAGAGTTGTGCCAGAGGTGTGCCAGAGTTGTGTCAGAACTGTGCCAGAGTTGTGCCAGAGTTGTGCCATAGTTGTGCCAGACTTGTGCCAGATTTGTACCAGAGTTTTGCCAGAGTCATGCCAGAGTTGTGCCAGAGTTGTGCCAGAGTTATGCTAGAGTTATGCCAGAGTTGAGCCATATTTGTGCAAGAGTTGTGCCAGAGTATTGCCAGAGTTTTTCCAGAGTTGTGTTAGAGTTGTGCCAGAGTTGTGCCAGAGTTGTGCTGGAGTTGTGCCAGAGTTGTGCCAGAGTTGTGCGAGAGGTGTGCCAGGGTTTTTCCATAGTGGTGTCAGAGTTGTGCCAGAGTTGTACAAAAGTTGTGGCAGAGTTGTGCCAGAGTTGTGCCATAGCTGTGCCAGAGTTGTGCTAGAGTTATGCCAGAGCTGTGCCAGAGTTGTGCCAGAGTTATGCCAGAGTTGTGCCAGAGTTGTACCAGAGTTGTGCCAGATTTGTGCCAGAGTCGTGCCAGAGTTGTTCCAGATTTGTGTCAGAGTTGTGCCAGAGATGTGCCAGATTGTGCCAGAGTTGTCCTTGAGTTGTGCCACAGTTCGATGAGAGTTGTGCCAGAGCTGTGCCAGAGTTGTGCAAGAGTTGTGCCGGAGTTGTGCCAGAGTTTTGCCAGAGTTGTGCCAGAGTTGTACCAGAGTTGTTCCAGAGATGTCCCAGAGTTGTGCCAGAGTTGAGCCAGAGGTGTGCCAGAGTTGTGCCAGAGTTGTGCCACAGTTGTGCCAGAGTTGTGCCATAGTTGTACCATAGCCGGCCAGTGTTGTACCATAGTTGTGCTAGATTTGTGCCAGAGTTGTCCCAGAGATGTGCCAGAGTTGTGCCAGAGTTGTGCCAGAGTTGTACCAGAGTTGTTCCAGAGTTGTCCCAGAGTTGTGCCAGAGTTGAGCCAGAGTTGTGCCAGAGTTGTGCCAGAGTTGTACCAGAGTTGTTCCAGAGTTGTCCCAGAGTTGTGCCAGAGTTGAGCCAGAGGTGTGCCAGAGTTGTGCCAGAGTTGTGCCACAGTTGTGCCAGAGTTGTGCCATAGTTGTACCATAGCCGGCCAGTGTTGTACCATAGTTGTGCTAGATTTGTGCCAGAGTTGTCCCAGAGATGTGCGAGAGTTGTGCCAGAGTTGTGCCAGAGTTGTGCCAAAGTTGATCCATAGTTCTGCCAGAGTTGTGCCAGAGTTGTGCCATAGTTGTATTTGCTTTAATACCAGAGTTGTGCCAGAGTTGTGTTAAAGTTGTGTCAAAGTTGTGCCAGAGTTTACACATGTGTGGCAGAGTTGTGCCCGAGTTGTGCCAGAGTTCTGCCAGAGTTATGCCGGAGTTGTGCCAAAGCTGTGCCAGCATTTTGCCAGAGTTGTGCCAGAGTTGTGCTAGAGTTCTGCTAGAGTTGTGCCAGAGTTGTGCCAGAGTTGTGGCAGAGGTTTGTCAGAGTTGTGCCAGAGTAGTGCCAGAGTTGCGCCAGAGTTGTGCCAGAGTTGTGCCAAGGTTGTGGCAGAGTTGTGCAAGTGTTGTGCCAGAATTGTGCCAGAGTTGTTCCAGAGTTGTGCCAGAGGTTTGCCAGTGTTGTGCCAGGGTTGTGCCAGAGTTGTACCAGAGCTGTGCCATAGTTGTGCCAAGGTTGTGCCAGAGTTGTACCAAACTTGTCCCAGAACTGTGCCAGAGTTGTGCCAGAGTTGTGCCATAGTTGTGCTAGAGTTGTGTCAGAGTTTTGCCAGAGTAGTGTCAGAGTTGTGCCAAAGTTGTGCCAGAGTTGTGCCAAGGTTGTGGCAGAGTTGTGCACGTGTTGTGCCGGAGTTGTGCCAGAATTGTTCCAGAGTTGTGCCAGAGCTATGCAAGAGTTGTGTCAGAGTTATGCCAGAGTTGTGCAAGAGCTGTGCCAGAGGTGTACCTGAATCGTGCCAGAGTTGTGCCAGAGGTTTACCTGAATTGTGCTCTAGTTGTGCCAGAGTTGTGCCGGAGGTGTGCCAGAGTTGTCCTAGAGTTGTGCCAGAGTTGTGCCAGAGTTGTGCCAGAGTTGGGCCAGAGTTGTGCCAGAGTTATGCCCCAGTTGTGCCAGAGCTGTGTCTGAGTAGTGCCAGAGTTGTGCCAGAGTTGTGCCAGAGTTGTGCCAGAGTTGTTCCAGAGTTGTGCCGAAGTTGTGCCGGAGTTGTGCAGGAGTTGTGCCAGAGTTGTGTCCGACTTGTGCCAGAGTTGTGCTAGAGTTGTGCCAGAGTTGTGCCGGAGTTGTGCCAGAGTTGTGCCAGAGGTGTGCCAGTGTTGTGCCAGAGTTGTACCAGAGCTGTGCCATAGTTGTGCCAAGGTTTGGCCAGAGTTGTACCAAAGTTGTGCCGCAACTGTGCCAGAGTTCTGCCAGAGTTGTGCCATAGTTATACCAGAGGTATGCCAGAGTTGTACCAGAGTTGTGCCAGAGTCGTGCCAGAGTTGTGCCAGAGTTGTGCCAGAGCTGTGCCAGAGATGTGCCAGAGTTGTGCTATAGTTGTGCCATAGTTGTGCCAGAGCTGTGCCAGAGTTATGCTAGAGATATGCCAAAGTTGAGCCATATATGTGCAAGAGTTGTGCCAGAGTATGGCCAGCGTTTTTCCAGAGTTGTGCCAGAGTTGTGCTGGAGTTGTGCCAGAGTTGTGCCAGAGTTGTGCGAGAGGTGTGCCAGAGTTTTGCCATCGTCGTGTCAGTGTTATGCCAGAGTTGTAAAAGAGTTGTGGCAGAGTTGTGCCAGAGTTGTGCCAGAGTTGTGCCAGAGTCGTGCCAGAGTTGTTCCAGATTTGTGTCAGAGTTGTCCCAGAGATGTGCCAGAGTTGTGCCAGAGTTGTCCTTGAGTTGTGCCACAGTTCGGTGAGAATTGTGCCAGTGCTGTGCCAGAGTTGTGCAAGAGGAGTGCCAGAGTTGTGCCAGAGGTTTGCCAGAGTTGTGCCAGTGTTGTGCCAGAGTTGTGCCAGAATTGTGCCAGAGTTGTGCCAGAATTGAGCCAGAGGTGTGCCAGAGTTGTGCCAGAGTTGTGCCATAGTTGTGCCAGAGTTGTGCGAGAGTTGTGCCAGAGTTGTGCCAGAGTTGTGCGAGCGTTGTACCAGAGTTGTGCCAGAGTTGTGCCATAGTTGTGCTAGAGTTGTGCCAGATTTGTGCCAGAGTTGTGCCAGAGTTGTGCCAGAGTTGTGCCAGAGTTGTGCCAGAGTTGTGCCAAAGTTGATCCATAGTTGTGCCAGAGTTGTGCCAGAGTTGTGCCATAGTCATACTTGAGTTATGCCAGAGTCGTGCCAGAGTTGTGCCAGAGTTGTGTCAGAATTGTACCAGAGTTGTACAAAAGTTGTAGCAGAGTTGTGCCTGAGTTGTACCAGAGTTGTACCAGAGTTGTGCCCGAGTTGTGCCAGAGTTGTGCCAAAGTTGTGCCAGAGTTTTGCCAGAGTTGTGCCAGAGTTGTGCCAGAGGTGTGCCCGTGTTGTGCCAGGGTTGTGCCAGAGTTGTACCAGAGCTGTGCCATAGTTGTGCCAAGGTTGTTCCAGAGTTGTACCAAAGTTGTGTCAGAACTGTGCCAGAGTTGTGCCAGAGTTGTGCCATAGTTGTGCCAGAGTTATGCCAGATTTGTACCAGAGTCGTGCCAGAGTCGTGCCAGAGTTGTGCCAGAGTTGTGTCAGAAGTGTGCCATAGTTGTACAAAAGCTGTAGCACAGTTGTGCCCAAGTTTTACCAGAGTTGTACCAGAGTTGTTTCAGAGTTGTGCCAAAGTTGTGCCAGAGTTTACCCAGAGTTGTACCAGCGTTGTGTAAGAGTCGTGCCAGAGTTGTGCCAGAGGTGTACCAGATTTGTGCCAGAGTAGTGCCAGAGTTGTGCCAGAGTTGTGCCAGAGTTGTACCAAGGTTGTGGCAGAGTTGTGCAAGTGTTGTGCCGGAGTTGTGCCAGAGTTGTTCCAGAGTTGTGCCAGAGATCTGCCAGAGTTGTGTCAGAGTTATGCCAGAGTTGTGCAAGAGCTGTGCCAGAGGTGTACCTGAATTGTGCCAGAGGTGTGCCAGAGTTGTGCCAGAGTTGTTCCAGAGGTGTGCAAGAGTTGTGTCAGAACTGTACCAGAGTTGTGCCAGAGTTGTGCCATAGTTGTGCCAGAGTTGTGCCAGATTTGTACCAGAGTTTTGCCAGAGTCGTGCCAGAGTTGTGCCAGAGTTGTGCCAGAGTTTTGCCAGAGTTGTGCCAGCGTTGTGCCATAATTGTGCCAGAGTTGTGCCAGAGTTGTGCCAGAGATATGCTAGAGTTATGCCAGAGTTGAGCCATATTTGTGCAAGTGTTGTGCCAGAGTATTGCCAGAGTTTTTCCAGAGTTGTGTTAGAGTTGTGCCAGAGTTGTGCCAGAGTTGTGCTGGAGTTGTGCCAGAGTTGTGCCAGAGTTGTGCAAGAGGTGTGCCAGAGTTTTGGCATAGTGGTGTCAGATTTGTGCCAGAGTTGTACAAGAGTTGTGGCAGAGTTGTGCTAGAGTTGTGCCATAGCTGTGCCAGAGTTGTGCTAGAGTTGTGCCAGAGCTGTGCCAGAGTTGTGCCAGAGTTATGCCAGAGTTGTGCCAGAGTTGTACCAGAGTTGTGCCAGAGTTGTGCCAGAGTCATGCCAGAGTTGTTCCAGATTTGTGTCAGAGTTGTGCCAGAGATGTGCCAGAGTTGTGCCACTGTTGTCCTTGAGTTGTGCCACAGTTCGGTGAGAGTTTTGCCAGAGCTGTGCCAGAGTTGTGCAAGAGTTGTTCCGGAGTTGTGCCAGAGTTTTGCCAGATTTGTGCCAGAGTTGTGCCAGAGTTGTTCCAGAGTTTTCCCAGAGTTGTGCCAGAGTTGAGCCAGAGGTGTGCCAGAGTTGTGCCAGAGTTGTGCCACAGTTGTGCCAGATTTGTGCCATAGTTGTGCCATAGATGTGCCAGTGTTGTGCCATAGTTGTGCTAGAGTTGTGCCAGAGTTGTCCCAGAGATGTGCCAGAGTTGTGCCAGAGTTGTGCCAGAGTTGTGCCAAAGTTGATCCATAGTTCTGCCAGAGTTGTGCCAGAGTTGTGCCAGAGTTGTCCCAGAGTTGTGCCAGAGTTGTCCCAGAGTTGTGCCAGAGTTGTCCCAGAGTTGTGCCAGAGTTGTCCCAGAGTTGTGCCAGAGTTGTCCCAGAGTTGTGCCAGAGTTGTCCCAGAGTTGTGCCAGAGTTGTCCCAGAGTTGTGCCAGAGTTGTCCCAGAGTTGTGCCAGAGTTGTCCCAGAGTTGTGCCAGAGTTGTCCCAGAGTTGTGCCAGAGTTGTCCCAGAGTTGTGCCAGAGTTGTCCCAGAGTTGTGCCAGAGTTGTCCCAGAGTTGTGCCAGAGTTGTCCCAGAGTTGTGCCAGAGTTGTCCCAGAGTTGTGCCAGAGTTGTCCCAGAGTTGTGCCAGAGTTGTCCCAGAGTTGTGCCAGAGTTGTCCCAGAGTTGTGCCAGAGTTGTCCCAGAGTTGTGCCAGAGTTGTCCCAGAGTTGTGCCAGAGTTGTCCCAGAGTTGTGCCAGAGTTGTCCCAGAGTTGTGCCAGAGTTGTCCCAGAGTTGTGCCAGAGTTGTCCCAGAGTTGTGCCAGAGTTGTCCCAGAGTTGTGCCAGAGTTGTCCCAGAGTTGTGCCAGAGTTGTCCCAGAGTTGTGCCAGAGTTGTCCCAGAGTTGTGCCAGAGTTGTCCCAGAGTTGTGCCAGAGTTGTCCCAGAGTTGTGCCAGAGTTGTCCCAGAGTTGTGCCAGAGTTGTCCCAGAGTTGTGCCAGAGTTGTCCCAGAGTTGTGCCAGAGTTGTCCCAGAGTTGTGCCAGAGTTGTCCCAGAGTTGTGCCAGAGTTGTCCCAGAGTTGTGCCAGAGTTGTCCCAGAGTTGTGCCAGAGTTGTCCCAGAGTTGTGCCAGAGTTGTCCCAGAGTTGTGCCAGAGTTGTCCCAGAGTTGTGCCAGAGTTGTCCCAGAGTTGTGCCAGAGTTGTCCCAGAGTTGTGCCAGAGTTGTCCCAGAGTTGTGCCAGAGTTGTCCCAGAGTTGTGCCAGAGTTGTCCCAGAGTTGTGCCAGAGTTGTCCCAGAGTTGTGCCAGAGTTGTCCCAGAGTTGTGCCAGAGTTGTCCCAGAGTTGTGCCAGAGTTGTCCCAGAGTTGTGCCAGAGTTGTCCCAGAGTTGTGCCAGAGTTGTCCCAGAGTTGTGCCAGAGTTGTCCCAGAGTTGTGCCAGAGTTGTCCCAGAGTTGTGCCAGAGTTGTCCCAGAGTTGTGCCAGAGTTGTCCCAGAGTTGTGCCAGAGTTGTCCCAGAGTTGTGCCAGAGTTGTCCCAGAGTTGTGCCAGAGTTGTCCCAGAGTTGTGCCAGAGTTGTCCCAGAGTTGTGCCAGAGTTGTCCCAGAGTTGTGCCAGAGTTGTCCCAGAGTTGTGCCAGAGTTGTCCCAGAGTTGTGCCAGAGTTGTCCCAGAGTTGTGCCAGAGTTGTCCCAGAGTTGTGCCAGAGTTGTCCCAGAGTTGTGCCAGAGTTGTCCCAGAGTTGTGCCAGAGTTGTCCCAGAGTTGTGCCAGAGTTGTCCCAGAGTTGTGCCAGAGTTGTCCCAGAGTTGTGCCAGAGTTGTCCCAGAGTTGTGCCAGAGTTGTCCCAGAGTTGTGCCAGAGTTGTCCCAGAGTTGTGCCAGAGTTGTCCCAGAGTTGTGCCAGAGTTGTCCCAGAGTTGTGCCAGAGTTGTCCCAGAGTTGTGCCAGAGTTGTCCCAGAGTTGTGCCAGAGTTGTCCCAGAGTTGTGCCAGAGTTGTCCCAGAGTTGTGCCAGAGTTGTCCCAGAGTTGTGCCAGAGTTGTCCCAGAGTTGTGCCAGAGTTGTCCCAGAGTTGTGCCAGAGTTGTCCCAGAGTTGTGCCAGAGTTGTCCCAGAGTTGTGCCAGAGTTGTCCCAGAGTTGTGCCAGAGTTGTCCCAGAGTTGTGCCAGAGTTGTCCCAGAGTTGTGCCAGAGTTGTCCCAGAGTTGTGCCAGAGTTGTCCCAGAGTTGTGCCAGAGTTGTCCCAGAGTTGTGCCAGAGTTGTCCCAGAGTTGTGCCAGAGTTGTCCCAGAGTTGTGCCAGAGTTGTCCCAGAGTTGTGCCAGAGTTGTCCCAGAGTTGTGCCAGAGTTGTCCCAGAGTTGTGCCAGAGTTGTCCCAGAGTTGTGCCAGAGTTGTCCCAGAGTTGTGCCAGAGTTGTCCCAGAGTTGTGCCAGAGTTGTCCCAGAGTTGTGCCAGAGTTGTCCCAGAGTTGTGCCAGAGTTGTCCCAGAGTTGTGCCAGAGTTGTCCCAGAGTTGTGCCAGAGTTGTCCCAGAGTTGTGCCAGAGTTGTCCCAGAGTTGTGCCAGAGTTGTCCCAGAGTTGTGCCAGAGTTGTCCCAGAGTTGTGCCAGAGTTGTCCCAGAGTTGTGCCAGAGTTGTCCCAGAGTTGTGCCAGAGTTGTCCCAGAGTTGTGCCAGAGTTGTCCCAGAGTTGTGCCAGAGTTGTCCCAGAGTTGTGCCAGAGTTGTCCCAGAGTTGTGCCAGAGTTGTCCCAGAGTTGTGCCAGAGTTGTCCCAGAGTTGTGCCAGAGTTGTCCCAGAGTTGTGCCAGAGTTGTCCCAGAGTTGTGCCAGAGTTGTCCCAGAGTTGTGCCAGAGTTGTCCCAGAGTTGTGCCAGAGTTGTCCCAGAGTTGTGCCAGAGTTGTCCCAGAGTTGTGCCAGAGTTGTCCCAGAGTTGTGCCAGAGTTGTCCCAGAGTTGTGCCAGAGTTGTCCCAGAGTTGTGCCAGAGTTGTCCCAGAGTTGTGCCAGAGTTGTCCCAGAGTTGTGCCAGAGTTGTCCCAGAGTTGTGCCAGAGTTGTCCCAGAGTTGTGCCAGAGTTGTCCCAGAGTTGTGCCAGAGTTGTCCCAGAGTTGTGCCAGAGTTGTCCCAGAGTTGTGCCAGAGTTGTCCCAGAGTTGTGCCAGAGTTGTCCCAGAGTTGTGCCAGAGTTGTCCCAGAGTTGTGCCAGAGTTGTCCCAGAGTTGTGCCAGAGTTGTCCCAGAGTTGTGCCAGAGTTGTCCCAGAGTTGTGCCAGAGTTGTCCCAGAGTTGTGCCAGAGTTGTCCCAGAGTTGTGCCAGAGTTGTCCCAGAGTTGTGCCAGAGTTGTCCCAGAGTTGTGCCAGAGTTGTCCCAGAGTTGTGCCAGAGTTGTCCCAGAGTTGTGCCAGAGTTGTCCCAGAGTTGTGCCAGAGTTGTCCCAGAGTTGTGCCAGAGTTGTCCCAGAGTTGTGCCAGAGTTGTCCCAGAGTTGTGCCAGAGTTGTCCCAGAGTTGTGCCAGAGTTGTCCCAGAGTTGTGCCAGAGTTGTCCCAGAGTTGTGCCAGAGTTGTCCCAGAGTTGTGCCAGAGTTGTCCCAGAGTTGTGCCAGAGTTGTCCCAGAGTTGTGCCAGAGTTGTCCCAGAGTTGTGCCAGAGTTGTCCCAGAGTTGTGCCAGAGTTGTCCCAGAGTTGTGCCAGAGTTGTCCCAGAGTTGTGCCAGAGTTGTCCCAGAGTTGTGCCAGAGTTGTCCCAGAGTTGTGCCAGAGTTGTCCCAGAGTTGTGCCAGAGTTGTCCCAGAGTTGTGCCAGAGTTGTCCCAGAGTTGTGCCAGAGTTGTCCCAGAGTTGTGCCAGAGTTGTCCCAGAGTTGTGCCAGAGTTGTCCCAGAGTTGTGCCAGAGTTGTCCCAGAGTTGTGCCAGAGTTGTCCCAGAGTTGTGCCAGAGTTGTCCCAGAGTTGTGCCAGAGTTGTCCCAGAGTTGTGCCAGAGTTGTCCCAGAGTTGTGCCAGAGTTGTCCCAGAGTTGTGCCAGAGTTGTCCCAGAGTTGTGCCAGAGTTGTCCCAGAGTTGTGCCAGAGTTGTCCCAGAGTTGTGCCAGAGTTGTCCCAGAGTTGTGCCAGAGTTGTCCCAGAGTTGTGCCAGAGTTGTCCCAGAGTTGTGCCAGAGTTGTCCCAGAGTTGTGCCAGAGTTGTCCCAGAGTTGTGCCAGAGTTGTCCCAGAGTTGTGCCAGAGTTGTCCCAGAGTTTTGCCAGAGTTCCGCCAGAGTTGTGCCAGAGATGTGCCAGAGTAGTGCCAGAGACGTACCAGAGGTGTGCGAGAGTTGTGCCAGAGGTGTGCCAGAGTTGTGCCATAATTGTGCCAGATTTGTGCCAGAGTTGTGCCAGAGTTGGGCCAGAGTTGTGCCAGAGTTGTCCCAGAGTCGTGCCAGAGTTGAGCCATAGTTGTGCAAGAGTTGTGCCAGAGTTGTGCCAGAGTTATGCTCGAGTTATGCTAGTGTTGAGCCATATTTGTGCAAGAGTTGTGGCAGCGTATTGCCAGAGTTATTCCAGACTTGTGCCAGAGTTGTGCCAGAGTTGTGCCAGAGTTGTGCTGGAGTTGTGCCAGAGTTGTGCCAGAGTTGTGCAAGAGATTTGCCAGAGTTTTGCCATAGTTGTGTCAGAGTTGTGCCAGAGTTGTACAGAGTTGTGGCAGGGTTGTGCCAGAGTTGTGCCATAGTTTTGCTAGGGTTTTGCGAGAGTTGTAACAGAGCTGTGCCAGAGTTGTGCCAGAGTTATGCCAGAGTTGTGCCAGAGTTGTACCAGAGTTGTGCCAGAGCTGTGCCAGAGTCGTGCCAGAATTGTTCCAGATTTGTGTCAGAGTTGTGCCAGACATGTGCCAGAGTTGTGCCAGAGTTGTGCTTGAGTTGTCCCACAGTTCGGTGAGAATTGTGCCAGAGCTGTGCCAGTGTTGTGCAATAGTTGTGCCGGAGTTGTGCCAGAGTTTTTCCAGAGTTGTGCCAGAGTTGTGCCAGAGTTGTGCCAGAGTTGTGCCAGAGGTGTGCCAGAGTTGTACCATAGTTATTTCAGAGTTGTGCCAGAGTTGTGCCAGAGGTGTGCCAGAGTTGTACCATAGTTATTTCAGAGTTGTGCCAGAGTTAAACGAGAGTTGTGGCAGAGTTGTGCCAGAGTTGTGCCAGAGTTGTGCCAGAATTTTTCCAGGGTTGTGCCAGAGTTGTGCCAGAGGTGTGCCAGAGTTGTACCATAGTTGTTTCAGAGTTGTGCCAGAGTTGTGCAAGAGTTGTGGCAGAGTTGTGCCAGAGTTGTGCCATAGTTGTGGCAGAGTTGTGCCAGAATTTTGCCAGAGTTGTGCCATAGTTTTGCCAGAGTTGTGCCAAAGTTATGCCGGAGCTTTTCCAGATTTGTGCCGGAGTTGTGTTAGGGTTGTGCCAGAGTTGTGCCAGATTTTTGCCACTGTTGTGCCAGAGTTGTGCCAGAGTTGTGCGCGTGGTTGTGAGTAGTTGCGAGTGGCTGCCAGTGGCTGCAAATGGTTGTGAGTCGTTGTATGTGGTTGCGAGTGGTTGCAAGTAGTTGCGAGTGGTTGCGAGTGGTTGCAAGTGCTTGCGTGTGGGTATGAGTGGATGCAAATGTTTCCGAGTGGTTGCTAGTGGTCTCAAGTCGTTGCAAGTGGTGCACCCGCAACCACTCGCAACCACTCCCAACCACTCGCAACCGCTCGCAACAACTTGCAACTACTCGCAACCACTTGCAACAACTCACAACCACTTGAAACAACTCACAACCACTTGCAACCACTTATAACAAGTCGCAACCACTCACAACCACTTGCAACCACTCGCAACCACTGGCAGCCACTCGTAACCACTTGCAACCACTTGCAACCACTAGCAACCACTCACAACCACTCACAACCACTCACATCCACTTGCAACTACTTGCAACCACTCGCAACCACTCGCAACCACTCGTTACCACTCAAAACCACTCGCAACCACTCGCAACCACTCGCAACCAATCCCAACCAATCGCAACCACTCGCAACCACTAGCAACCACTCGCAACCACTCGCAACCACTTGCAACCACTCGCAACCACTCGCAACCACTCGCAGCCACTCGTAACCACTCGCAACCACTCGCAACCACTCGCAACCACTCGCAGCCACTCGTAACCACTCGCAACCACTCGCAACCACTCGCAACCACTCACAACCACTTGCAACCACTCACAACCATTTGCAACCACTCGCAACCACTCGCAACCACTCGCAACCCCTTGCAACCACTCGAAAAACTCGCAATCACTTGCAACCACTCACAACCACTCGTAACCACTTGCGACCACTTGCAACCTCTCAAAACCACTCGTAACCACTTGCAATCACTTGCAACCACTAGTAACCACTCGCAACCACTCACAACGACTTGCAACCACTCGGAACCATCGCAACCACTCGCAACCACTCGCAACCACTTGCAACAACTTGCAAACACTTGCAACCATTTGCAACCACTTGCAACCACTTGCAACCACTCGCTACCAATCTCAACCACTTGCAACCACTGGCAACCACTGGCAACCACTCGCAACCACTTGCAACCACTTGCAACCACTCAGAACTACTCACAAACTCTCACAACCACTCACAACCACTTGCAACCACTCGTAACCACTTGCATACACTTGCAACCACTCGCAACCACTCGTAACCACTTGCAACCACCCATAACCACTGGCAACCACTCGCAACCACTCGCAACCACTCGCAACCACTCGCAACCCCTCGCAATCACTCGCAACCACTCACAACCAGTTAAAACCATTCATAACCCCTTTGCAACCAGTCGAAACTCCTTTTAACCACTTGCATTCACTCGCAGCCATTCGCAACCACTCGCAACCACTTGCGAGCACTCGTAACAACATGCAACCACTGGCAACCCCTTGCAACCATTTGCAATCACTCGCAACCACTTGCAACCACTCGCAACCAATTGCAACCACTCGCAAGCACTCGCAACCAGTCGCAACCAGACGCAACCAGTCGCAACCAGTCCCAACCATTCACAACCACTCGCAACCACTCACAACCATTTGCAACCATTCACAACCACTCGGAACCACTCACAACCACTCGCAATCACTTGCAACCACTAGCAGCCACTCGCAACCACTCGCAACCACTTGCGACCTCTCGCAACCACTCGCAACCACTTGTAACCACTCGCACCCACTCGCAACCACGCGCAACCACTCGCAACCACTCACCACCACTCGCAATCACTCGTACCCACTCGCAACCACTCGTAACCACTTGCAACCACTCGCAACCTCGCAGCCACACGCAACCACTCGCATCCTCTCGCAACCACTCGCAACCACTTGTAACCACTCGCACCCACTCGCAACCACGCGCAACCACTCGCAACCACTCACCACCACTCGCAATCACTCGTACCCACTCGCAACCACTCGTAACCACTTGCAACCACTCGCAACCTCGCAGCCACACGCAACCACTCGCATCCTCTCGCAACCACTCGCAACCACTTGTAACCACTCGCACCCACTCGCAACCACGCGCAACCACTCGCAACCACTCACCACCACTCGCAATCACTCGTACCCACTCGCAACCACTCGTAACCACTTGCAACCACTCGCAACCTCGCAGCCACACGCAACCACTCGCATCCTCTCGCAACCACTCGCAACCACTTGTAACCACTCGCACCCACTCGCAACCACGCGCAACCACTCGCAACCACTCACCACCACTCGCAATCACTCGTACCCACTCGCAACCACTCGTAACCACTTGCAACCACTCGCAACCTCGCAGCCACACGCAACCACTCGCATCCTCTCGCAACCACTCGCAACCACTTGTAACCACTCGCACCCACTCGCAACCACGCGCAACCACTCGCAACCACTCACCACCACTCGCAATCACTCGTACCCACTCGCAACCACTCGTAACCACTTGCAACCACTCGCAACCTCGCAGCCACACGCAACCACTCGCATCCTCTCGCAACCACTCGCAACCACTTGTAACCACTCGCACCCACTCGCAACCACGCGCAACCACTCGCAACCACTCACCACCACTCGCAATCACTCGTACCCACTCGCAACCACTCGTAACCACTTGCAACCACTCGCAACCTCGCAGCCACACGCAACCACTCGCATCCTCTCGCAACCACTCGCAACCACTTGTAACCACTCGCAGCCACTTGCAACAACGCGCAACCACTTGCAACCACTCGCAACCTCGCAGCCACACGCAACCACTCGCATCCTCTCGCAACCAGTCCCAACCACTCGCAACCACTTGCAACCACTCGCAACCACACGCAACCACTTGCAACCACTCAACACCACTTGCAATCACTCGTACCCATTCGCAACCACTCGTAACCACTTGCAACCACTCACAACCACTCGCAACCAATCGCAACCACTCGCAACCATACGCAACCACTCGCATCCACTCGCAACCACTGGAAACCACTCACAACCCTTAACAACCACTCCCAACCACTCACAACCACTCACAACCCCTTGCAGTCACTCGCAAGCACTCGCATCCACTCACAACCACTCGCAGGCACTCACAACCACTCGCAACCACTCGCAACAACGCACAACCAGTCGCAACCACTCATAACCACCCATAACCACTTGCAACCACTCTTAACCACTCGTAACCACTTGCAACCACTGTGAGGCACACTTCGGCCGCGGCTCCTCAAGGATAGCCAATCTGCGGAGGAGAGATCCGGGTAACCTGAGGTCCGCGGAAAGAACGCTGGCTCCAGCGGATGCGGTAGAGCATGCAATGGTGTGGAACCGAGTGGGAGTGAAGAAGCGGTGGCTTATCTACGGATATCTCAAGCACTTGTGGTGGAAGCTTAAGAGGCGGGAAGAGATGGCGGGGAGATTTGCGGCACTAAGGGAACGAGGACCAAACCGCAGTAAAAGACGCACAGACACGGACAATGCGCAGGAAGAACAGCGAAGGGATGGAGTAATCTGGGGAGTAAATACCAATCAACACGGCGAGTGGGAGGACTGAGCATAGAGGAATCCATGGAGATGCACCGCGGAAAACGAAGATTCAAGGAAGGATACAAAGACCCCGCAAACGAGCCGCGGATGTAGAAGGCAACTAGTAGAAGATGCACTGGGTTTGTGTGTTTGGACGGGACCTGCAGTGCATAGCCGCACCGTGTGGAAGTCAAAGCAGGAGAAAGAAGGATGCCGTGAGAGGGATGAGACCACTGGCAACTAGACATGCCAAGCGGAGTCCCAAGTAGATAAGACGTAGGTAGTAGTAGGACAGGCAGAGCACGTTCTTGATCACTCTTGTATCAGTACTCCAGTGTCATGTACTGTGCTTTTGATTATCAAAACCATTCACGCGATCCCATTCCTGCATTCCGCACCCTGCTCCTTTGCCCTCTATTGCCTCCATTGTTCCATCCGCGGTCTGGGAGGCAAAGTACGTGAAGAACCAAGCCGGGGTGAGGTGAGCTACTAGCGGTGTCCTTGCTTGCACATGGCCACGGAACGGGGTTCCGCGAAAAGGAGCTGGAGGCCACGGGGTGGCGGGCTCGCGTGTGGCGAGAAGCGGACTATGGAGTATTACTCATCGGTGAGGTTCTTACGCAGACGTCCAGATGATTCCTCCTTAGAATTGTCTGTTGATCAGGATTAGTGCCTGGGACCCGCAGCATATCAAGCCGTAGTAATAACTGCATAGAGGATACAGAATACACGGACAGCGCGGAGTGAGAGCAGTGCGGAGAAAACCAAGGCCGCGGAAAATTTGGGGTTATCAGTGTCATGGTGGGGTGAGCGTGGACAGTTCCTTGCTCTTTGTTTAGCAGAACTACACACGACCTTCACATTAGTCGTTGACGTTGGCAGCTAGCTACGTACATCCCGACATCGGGCGGCGGCAAAAGCAGCAGCTGCCTTTGCGATGCTTTTTGCCACGCCCAGCCGCAACTTCCACAGGCAGCCGGGACTCCTTGCGTGCACTGTCCCGTGCCCCTGTCAGCTCCTCACCAGGCCTCGATCCGTTTGCCTAGCACCGACGAGTGGCGGAGTGGATGGAGCAGCTGCACTGGCATCGCATCATGGAAGTGTTGGGCAAACGCGTGGAGGTGGAGACCGTGCATAGCTCCGGCAGCTGCGGATCCACAAAGTAATAGCAAGGACAAGAGGAGTAAGAGAAGGTACCAATGGGAGCACAATGGTTCTTTGATGCACCACCATCATTGGAGTAGTCCTCCGATGGCGGGGGGGGGGCTTGGTGCCTATCGCGGATTGGTTTACCGACGTCGTGGCGGGCAGCAACCGCTGGTATCTGGCAGCACAACGGTGCAACACGCACCTTTGCCAATGCAGTTGCTGACTCTACTACAGAACCTCGAGGAATCAGGGACCTCCGGGGTCCCAACGATAGACGAGCAGCAGTTGTCAATACACCTGCAGCAGGCAGTATCACCGGCCTACGCGCTGGGGATACCGGCGGGCACAAACCTGCCGCAACAGCTGGCAGGGACGGTTCTGGTGGAAGTGTCAGCGGAATCACCTGTGACTGGCCTGCGGCAACAGCAGATGGCCCCACCAACGCTCCACTTGGGGGATATGCAGATGGGGATGCTGGTGTCTACGCAAATACCATGATCCATGCAGCTGCCGGTGAATTAGCTTCCCGAGAGACAGCCCTTCCCGCCTGCGGGAGCGACGACAGTCAAACCAGTCACACCCTCCCAGATGACGGGATTGCCAGCAGCACCGATACACTCACTACAGCAGCCCCTGGGAATTGGACAGGTAGGGATGCAAACACAGCTCTCCGCATCCAGACCAGTGCCGTCACAGATGACTCCTCTCTAGCCAAGTGCGGGCATATCGCAGATGGGGATGACCCCACACCATACCACACCAAGGGCACCACCACAGCAGCAGATGCACCCATCCCAGATGATAACGAGCGTGATGCAGGCGAGAGCGATGCCACGTCCGCCTGTGCCTAGACTACATCAGCACACTCAACAGCCGTGGCAGCCCATACCGCAAGCAGGAGTGGTGGCACAACCTCTTGTGACGATGGCGCAGCCAGGGAATCACGGTGGAGGTATCACTCAATAGGGAGCCATGGTTCAACCGCCACCATTGATCTATCAACAGCAGGTGCTTGGGGGCGCGGCACAGATGGGTACCATGATTCAGCCTTCCGCTACCACCCCACCCCTATGGATGACCCAGCACCAGTAGCCCATGGATACGACGCAGGTGGGAACAATACCGAAAATACTTGGGACCAGCGGGCTGTTGTAGCCAACCATGACTGCTCATTAGTAGTTTCCCAACCAGCAGCTTGTTGGAGTAGTGCCCGCGGGTGTGGCCCTCCAAGTACCGACGCCCATGACATAGCCATTGCTGACGATGGAGAGCCACCCGCGTCCGCCCCCACAACAGACACTTGTGGCTCAACACTCTACTGGGGCAATGGCGGCCCTGTCTACCAACACTAGGCTAGCATTACCCACACTCCGCGGTTGTGATTCCTGCCGGACAGACGTACTGGGTGCCACAGGCATCGGCACCATTGGCACATGGGACTCAAGTCCCGTCCCCTTGGATGGCATTCTCCTCCATACCCTACACGGCCTCTGCAGCAGCACCCTCTTCCTAGTACATGCTTGCCCCACCCATGCGGCTAGGTCTTCCCATGCCTGCGGGACAGCCCCAGATGCCGACCCCTCCGACTGGATACTCCGTAGTCCCACCTGCCCTCCCCCTGCCATATGCTGTGATTGCATTGACAACTAACCGCAGTACCGTCCCGCAAATGCATTACATCCGACCCAAGCCAGCAAACATTCCACGGCTGGACTCCTTCAAGGGTGCCCCAGAGGAGGACCCCTGGATCTAGTTCAAAAAAATCACACTCTATGCCAGCATCGGCCGAATTCCGCTTGACCTCTGTCTTGCCATCGCAAAACTCCACCTCCAAGGGCTTGGAGCTGACTCGTACAACATGCACGCGCCTTTCCCATCTTTCGAAGACTTTGGTAATGCCCTCATCAAACGCTTCAAACACCTGACGAAGGAAGAAGCGCTACAGAAGATCAAGAAGGAGGTCATGCGGAAGGACGATGACATCCGTAGATTCTTGGACCAGTTCCTGACCTAGGCTTTGCTAGCCAAGAACCCACAAGGGGAAGGCTTGCCGCTGTGGGTCCTACTACAGAACCTCATCCGCGCACTCCTGGACGAGATCAGCAGCCTCATGATTGCTGATCATTACCGTTCCCTCCAACAGGCCGTGCAGGTCGCTGTCGCTATTTTCACCATACAGTGGTCCACACAACAACGCCAAGGCGGTGAGACCCATGCAACCCCCTCAGCAGAAGCCAAGGGCCTGTTACACGTGCCAGAGCCTAGAGCACATTGCCCGAGACTGCCCGCGTAAGCAACAAGCAGCTCCGCACCCTGACCTAGTCTCTCGGGATCATATGGTCCAGTAGTGGCACCAGTATTGTAACCAGATGTGGCCGGGTTAGCAGGACCAGCAGCAGCGGCAGCAGCAGCCGCAGCAGTAGCAGGAACTGAAGCCACCCCTTGGGCAGGATCAGGCGGTGCAGGGAACAGGCCAGGATATCTTGCCGAACCTAATTCCAAATCCCGCGGCCGGTGCCCGCAATGTGAAGCTGGGTTTACCCATGGCGGAGGATGAGATCACAGAGGTGAATCCGACGCCTGAGGAATCAGAACTCATTACACGCGCCTGCTGGGTCAAGCTCCACGGATGGGACCCACAAGAAGCTGCACAAGTCCAGAGCAATCTGCGGCAAAGGGCAGAGGTAGCAGATGCCCAGCTATAGGAGGCTATAGCTTCCGGCTCCATGCGACCTCCTGAAAAGTGCCATGTTGCGGATCATGCGCCTGTGGAGCACCCAGCTACTGAAACCACCCATCCGCTCCCCGGACTACTACCCTTACCGCACAAGACTTCACGGATCCCGTGGAAAGGCTCCTCACCACTCCCATTGCCTCTGTGAACTTCTTTGACCTCCTCCATCTCCATCCCGAGTTGGCTCTACGGCTCAAGGAAGAGTTCACCAGAGCCAATCATCACCTCCAGACCGTTGGGATCTCCCTCACCTGTACCACTTCGCACCTGAGCACCCAAAACACTCGATGGGTGGTATCGGAGACTCCACCGAGATTAACCACAGAAGAAATGGAATGGAGATGGGTCCCAGAGCCTGTGGAACCATCCTACAGCGATGAACACCAATGGGGAGGTTGCCTGCTGTGTGATCTGGATTTGTGGTCACACGTTCCTTAACATAACCGACACCAGTGCAACCCACACCATCGTGGCCCTCCGCGTCCTATGTCTAGTCGGATGGGCAGACTGCGTCCTTCCAACGCGCCGGCTATTCAGCAATTACGCGGGAGGGATTATAGGGATTATAGGGATGGAGATGTGCAGGGATTACCCTTGCAGGTAGGATCTCTTCACGAACCGATGGATGTCCAAGTCATAGAGGCCCGCACATAAGACGTTCTCTTGGGCATGGAATATCTCCTTCCGCGGCAGGGCAACCTTTTGTTTTCCCTGGGTGTTATGCAGCTCACATCCGCCATGGGTACAAAGGAGTATGCCCTCATCACTGTGGGCGACAAAATGAACAGTGCCAGTGACCGGCGGTGCGCCCTTCTCCCTCTCAGATGCGGCGCAGGAAGATTCACACACACGCTCTCAGCGCAGCCAAGCCCCAGTAAAGCTTGACCTTGACCCAGAACAGGTTCTTGTCGAAGAGTGGCCTGAACTCTCTGCGTATCATGCGGAACCAGGCGTGCGTGCAAGTCTTCTTGGACTGTGGCAGTAGAGCGAGCAGAAGCTCAGTCAGGGTCTTTCCCTGGATGACGACATGGAATTCTACCCCATCCACGACCAACTGCCATCTCTGCCCCCGCGGTGGGACCACATCCTGCACCCCCATCTCTCACCAGCTCAGAAGCAGGACTTTCGAGACCTGTTGGACTCCTTTGCGGACATCTTTGTAGGCTCCGTGACAGACCTTGGAGCCGTCAACGCCTTCCATGTCATCAACACCGGAGCACCTGCCGCGATCAAGCAGAAAGTATGTTGGATCCTCCCTGATTAGAATCAGATCATCAACGAGGGCCTCGCGGAATTGACAGCGCAAGGTGTAATAGTCCCTATCGTCAGCCCCTGGCGAGCCAACTTGGTCATTGTTGGCAAACCGGACAGATCCAAGCGCTTCTGTGTCGACTTCCGCGATCTCAACGGAGTCATGGAGGAAGATGCCTACCCCATGCGGCTGATTGTCAACATCTAGGAGCGCCAACAGGGATGCAGATGGTTCGCAAAGCTGGATGTTAAGGCAGCCTTCCACGCCGTCCCCATGCACCCGGACTCCATCGCTAACATAGCCTTCGTCACCCCCAAAGGCCTCTACGCCTTCACCCGCATGCCCTTCGGTCTCCGCAACGCCAGTGCCACATTCCAACCATGTCATGGAATCAACCCTCCGCGGCATCCCTAACATAAGCTGTTACATCGACGACATCATGGTTGCGGCCCACAGCTTCGCGGACCTCTTCTCTTCCCTCACCGCTGTCTTCTCTGCCCTCCGCAATGCTAACCTCAAACTCAAAGTCGCCAAGTGTTCCATCGGTGTCGCGGAGATGGAGTTCCTGGGGTCTGTCATGAGCGCTGATGGCATCAAGACGGACCCCGCAAAGATTGCGGCCGTCCATGAATGGCGCCAACCCACTGCTGGTCACCGCCCCCATGCTTGTTTTCCCTGATTTCAACCTACCCTTCTCCATCATTGCAGACCGGTCGCGGGACGGCCTGGGCGCCGTCCTGTCGCACTCGGTCTAGGAACTGATCCAGAGGGTGATTGCATATGCTAGCCACGCCCTCACTGACGGTGAGCGGAACTACCCACCGGTGAAGGGCGAGTGCCTAGCCGTGCTCTGGGCTCTCCAACACTTCCGCGACTACATCAAGAACGGCATGCCTTGCACGGTCCTCATTGTCCATCAAGCGCTACAATGGCTCCTAACGACCCAGGATCACGAGAGAATCTTGGCCAGGTGGGCCCTTCTCTTGCAGGGCTATAACATGAAGATCAAGTACCAGCCCGCGTTTGCTAATCGGAATACCGATGCTCTCAGCCGCCTTCCCCGCGCGGACTGGCCACATCCCGCGGATCCGCAAGACAAGCCCACGGATTCACCTCCTACAGCTGTTCCTCCCTTAGCGGACGCCAAACCCCAGTGGGAAGGCGTTGCCCGTGAATTCATAGACGAAGCATCCACGGTCGCCCTCCAACTCCTATCGGAATCGGAACCTGCTGAATGCTTGGGACCCACGGAGACCCTTCCGGCCCTCCTTGCCATCGGCCTCCAGCTTGCCTGTTGCTTCAACCCTACGATCCGCGGCTGGACACAGGAAGAGATTGCGACACATCTTCCCCCTCGCTCTTACCTGCCACGGTTGTGCCGGAATACCCCTGCTATGCCAGTCGCCACCTCTCTTATGAGTCTGCCTCCCACTCCCTCTACCTCCCCTCTCCTCGACATGCGTCGCCCTCTTTCCCAGGTCGACTTCCTCCTTCATTCTCCTACATCTACGGAATGTCTCTAGACTCTTTTGTCCTCCTCCAACCCCTCCATCTCTCCCGCTGGCATCCGCCTCTCCTGCACCCTCAACCGCAACATGGGCGACCGCATGGTAGCCCAGACTATCCTCACAGCACACCCCCGCGTCCGGGAGGATGCTGGCTGCGCGTCGTTGGCATGGACCCTTGCTCCGCTGATCTTGGGTCCACCGTCACCCGCCGAAGTCCATGTGGCATGGTGCCATGTCAGGGTGTGCAGCCGCAAGTTTGTGGCCATCGTGGACACCAGAGCCACACACACCACAGTCGTGCTACGGATGGTCCACACCTTGTGCATCCACCATCTCATCGAACCCAGCCGGCTCCGCTTCTCCATCTCCACCGGAGCCATCGATGCCTCCATTGGTCAGATCGCGGCCCTCGTCATACATGTCAGCAATGTGCATGTATCGCATAACGTGCAGATGTGCAATGTACTCACGTACCACATGCTCCTAGCAGCGGACTGGCTTGCGCCGTGCCAAGCAGATACATTGCTCGACGCCGGCATTCTCAACCTCATTTCAGTTTCCGGCGTTTGATTGTTCAATTCACTTCTTATTTCAGCTCGACCGCTCTCCGTTCCTTCTCCCATGGTTTTCGCGCCACCCAACTCTGGCACTTAGTTCGCTCGCCGCATCACAAGGAGCTCAGGGGAAAACCGTGGCACAGCCTCTGCAATGGCTCGTGCTTCCAGCGCGGGGTCCGCACCTTCAAACAGGGGCGGTAGTGGCACCACAAGACGACACATCCAGCGATAGACCACAGACCAAGCCATGGCCGGAACAAGACACTCCGCGCCACCTACGACAGCAGCATCACCTGGGGCATCTCTGGTCCCCCGGGGCCCTTTGGCACCCCCAGTAGCAGTAGCAGCAGCAGCTTCACCTAGAGCACCTCCGGCAGCGGGCCTCTCCGCACCCCCAGTAGCAGTAGCAGCAGCAGCTTCACCTGGAGCACCTCCAGCCCCCCCGGGGCCCTTCTGCACCCCAAGCAGCAGCAACAGCAGCTGTTTCACCAGGATCACCTCCGGCATGAGGCCTTTCCGCACCCCCAATAGCGGAGGCACCGGCAACATCATCAAGAGCACCTCCGACACCGGGCCCCTCCGCAATCCCAGCACTGACGACATCCACGGGCGCACCACCGCCGCCTGGTCCCTCTGCGCCAACCGTGCAGTCCTCCCCACCAGCCTCACGAGATAACCCGGTGCACGGAACAACACAACCCACGCTCAGCGCGAGAACAATTATGGAGGGCGCGCGCACCTACCTCGAACAGAGCTCCGGCGATAGTGGAGACCAACCCGGAGCAAGCCGGCTGCTAGATGTGGTCAGAAGTGTTATCACGCACATGCAGGATGAACTCCCTCAGACAGTCCGCGCAACATAGGGGGACTCACTCTACAACGAAGCATGGCAAGTAACCCTGATAACTGCAGCCAAATTGCACTGGCTGTGAACAAGCGCAGACAACAAGATCAGCTACTGGAAACAGCAGGTACAGAACGACTCATCTCAGTGCTCTGCAATGTTCTCTACCTCTGGCCGGACCATGGAATGACGGGCGTGGAAAAATTCCTCAACACGGAACAACCAGACCGCTCGATGAACGGTGCCTGCGAGTGGTGGCTCCTGGCCCGCCATGACCTGGGCGCGAACTCCACCCAACGCTACGTACACTTGCTTCAAGAACGCGCTCGGGCACTCACCTTCTATCACACCCATCAAATGCCGGTGGGAACAATAGAGGCACCAGACAGGAAGACTGCGGCGAAAGTATGTTGGTGGGGATATCTGATCCAACTGGTCACCCCCAGATGGGGAGTCCAGTACACACCTGCGGAGCTTGCAAGCATCACCGCGGCGGAGCGCCAGTACAAGAGCAGGTATGTCACCATCAGCGAGTGCTGGCAACTAACCTTGGATGGAATATCACACCATAGCATTGTGGCTGCGGTTGCACAAGGACTATGGAAGACACTTAAAGAAGTTGGCACTGAGCTAATGGAGGAGGCGGCACATAACTGGGCCCGGGAAGCCGTGGAAGTGTGTCAGAAAGGGAAGAACCACGTACTCATGGAAACAGAAGAGGCTCAGGAATACCCCCGTGACTCCCTCAAGCTCACACAAATGCAGGACAAACTGTAGGACCTCTCAAGGCAAAGGACGGAAGAACAGAAACAAAAGGCAGAGACGGCAGCGACACAGGTGGTTATGGAGCTCCAAGCGGAATTGGCTGAGGAACGAGCAGTGGTGAAGGCAGCAGTAGCAGAAGTCAAAGAGATGGGACGAGCTGCTGTGCAGATGGCACTCCCACTCGTAGCTTCTTGCAACCACTCACAACCACTTGCAACCACTCCCAACCACTCGCAACCACTCGCAAACAACTCGCAACCACTCGCAATCACTCCTAACCACTCACAACCACTCACAACCACTCACAGCCACTCACAACCACTGGCAACCACTTGCAACTACTGGCAACCACTCGCAACCACTTACAACCACTCGCAACCACTCACAGCAACTCCCAACCACTTGCAATCACTCGCAATCACTCGCTATCACCTACAACCACGTGCAACCACTTGCAACCACTCCAAACCACTCAAAACCACTCGCAGCCACTCGCAACTACTCGCAACCACTCGCAACCACCCGCAACCACTCGCATCCACTTGCAGCCACTTGCAACCACTCGCAACCACTTGCAACTACTTGGAGCCACTAGAAACCACGCCTAACTACACGCAACCACTCGGAACCACTCGCAACCATTTGCAACCACTCGCAACCACTTACAACCACTCGCAACCACTCGCAACCACTCGCAATTAAGCCTGCACACAAAATCCCTGGACTCACGATCCAGACTCGCGAGTCCGAGTCTTGTGCCGGAACCGCGAGTCGTTTTTGGGGTCTGATTCGTCTCGTCAGAACCGCGAGTCCTTTGTGCGGGGGAGGTGGGAGGGGGGGGGAGCGGTGGGGAAATGTGGACCCCGGCCGTGCAACATGTACGGACGGCGGACAGCCCCCACAACACATGGACCCCATCCACTCGTCGGTTATCCCCTCCCCCCTAGTCTAAGGATCCTATCTGGCGGTTATCCATGACATGTAGGCCACGAGGGCTTTAGGCCACCATGGCGGTTAGGCATCAGCCGCTAGTTGGAGGGGTAATGCGTCACCGCCATGTTGTCCCAACATGGCAGCGACGACGGCCCGACGAGGCTACATAGTAGGGTAGTCGCAGTCACGATTCATTTTGTGTTGCCTCGGCCACCATGGCGGGTACCTCAGGGACCCTGTCGGGGTCCAAGTCTCCAGAACTTGCTACTGGTGCCTCAGGCATGCCACAGATACCTCCTGCTGTCACTGCCACGCAACTGAAGTCTCCTGGAGCCGCACAGCGGCTGCCACTGTCCAGATGTCTCCGGATGCTGTGCCATCGACAACAAAATCCGCAGCTGGCACGGGCAGTGGTGCCGGTGCTGCCGAAGCTGTTACAATCCCAAACACGGAGGACTTGCGCAAACACAAGCTGAGCGTGGCGTGGAACGTGTTCACCTATGTCATCATCAACGGTGAACCTCGTGCAAGGTGCCAACTATGTCCGCCATGATGTAAGGGGCTGAAAGGCACATTTTCCCTCTTTGATGGAGCCACCTCTCGTATGTGGAAGCACTTGAGACGCAAGCACAACAACAAATGGAAGGAACTGAGGGCATTGGAGGCTGCCACAAAGCTTGCTGAGGCTACCTCCGCAGTCGCGCTGACTGCGCAGATCGTTGACGACAGTAACTCAACACTTGCACGCTCTGTGGCGGGCGTTGGCATTGTCGTCAACAAACGCTACTTCCAGAGCTGTAATCGGAAGCACGTTGTTGATAAAAATGGCTAGTTTCTGGACATTGAATCTGTGTGGCTGAAGGTGGCATTCTTGCATGCAAACCCTCTGGCCATTCTGCCTGGGTGGATGAAGCTAGCATGTCTGATCCAAACTGGTGCTGCTGCTTTCTGAAGGCGCTTACAGAGCATGCTTGCAGCGATGCAGTCTGGCATCTCATTCACAACTGACGGGTGGCAGACTGACGCAAACGTGAAGCACCTGGGCATCATTGCCCACTGGATTTCAAACTCAGACATGCAGCACGTTGCTCTTGCCTTTCCAGATGTATCAGACAGTGCCACTGCTGAAAACATCTTTGGGCTGTTCTCTGCTGCCCTGAAAGAGTGGGGAGTGTGGGACAAAATCCACAGTCTCACTGTTGACAATGATTCCACCAACGACAGCATGGTCGACAGTTACCTCACTGTGCAGAATGACAAGTTTGACAAGGCCGGACACATCAGATGCATGGGGCACAGCATGAACCTGGTAGCACAGGTGCTGCTTGACCGCCCTGACGTGAAGGTGTACTTGACGTTTGCCCATGACATCTGCAACATTGTGACCAAGAGTGCAAAGCGGGAGGAGTCGCTCTCCAACGCCGTGACTGCTCCCGGCAAGACCTACCTCTGTCTGCACGTGGACACTCCAACACGGTGGAATTCCACCCTTGACATGTGCCACCGTGTCATGCACATCAAAGATGTGCTAGACGTGTGGTTGTTGAAACAAAAGCCAGAGCCGAAGCCGAGTGGGCATGGGTGGGACCTCCTCGCCCTGGTCACTGCCATCCTGAAGCCCTTCAAGGACTTCACGGATTACATTTTTGGAGAGAAGCACCCCACCATGTCCTTGGTCCTCCCATTCTTCAGCCTCATCCTGGCTAAGATGCATTCATGGCAGGTCAAAGATGGCGCAGCAAAGAAGAAGTAGAAGGCTGCCAAGGAGCTGGACCCCGTGGAGAAGTTGCTGCTCGACCTGAAGCCTAGCTTCCAGGCTGTTACTGACAAGGTTTGCATAATGTCCGTGCTGTCAGTCATGCAGTTATTCATGCATGCAGTGACTCAAACAATAGCGATGCAGTGAATCATACTACATGTGTTTTTATGCTTGTGAGCATGCAGGTCGAGAAATACGTGAAGAAGTGCACTCCACGGCACATCCTGGCAACAGCTGTGGACCACGCCGTATCGACACTGTTTGAGCAACATGACTGTGCAGGACGTTTTGACGCTGAAAACCTGGATCAATGATCCAGAACTGCGCAACTTCCCTATTTCTTCACATGGTGTTGTTGCACCAGAATTGCATGAGGAGGAGAAGAAGGAGCGTGCGCGGCGCAGGGCTGCCAGCCGGACAGCAGCAGCAAACAAGCTGACAGCTCTTGGCTGCAATGTTGGAGAGGGTGCAGCCAATGACGATGATGGAGAGGGGGATGAAGAGGGGGAAGGGGAAGATGTGCGGCTGGAGTCATCGGGGGAGGACGACGACAACAAGGATACTGAAGATGAAGACGATGATGAAGATGACGATGAAGACAATGGCAAAGGGGATGGTGCAGAGGACGACGATTTCGCTTCACGCTTTTCACTTAGCCTTGGGGATGATGACGTAGTTGAGATGACCTAGACATGCTTTATTGAGAAAACCTCAGACATAGACATGCTTTTTGATGTGCTTGTGGCCAGTTGTAGCAAGCAGTGGGGTAGGGGGGGGTGGGGGGGGGGTCACCATGACTCCCCCCAAGAACAAT
>SZWC01000023.1:809867-833625 GCA_023375785.1 Penium margaritaceum | reverse complement strand
GCAACCACTTGCAACCACTTGCAACCACTCGCAACGACTTGCAACCACTCGCAGCCACTCGCATCCACTCACCACCACTCGCAACCACACAAACCCACTCACAACCACTCGCAATCACTTGCAACCACTCGCAACCACTCGCAACCACTCACAACCTCTCGCAATCACTCGCAACCACGCAGAACCACTCACAACCACTCACTACCACTCACAACCAGTTGCATGCACACGCAACCACTAGCAAGCACTCACTACCACTCACAACCACTTGCAACCACTCGCAACCACTCATGACCAATCGCAACCACTGGCAACCACTCACAACCACTTGCGGCCACTCGTAACCACTCGCAAGCACTCGCAAGCACTCGCAACCACTTACAACCACTCTCAACCACTCTAAACCACTCCAAACCACTTGCAACCACTTCCAACCACTCGCAACCATTGAAAACCACTGCGAACCAGTTGCAACCACTCAAAACCACTCCCCACCACTCGCAACACCTCACAACCACTCGCAACCACTCACAACCACTTTGAACCACTTACAACGACTCGCAACCACTCCCAACGAATTGCAACCACTCGCAGCCACTCGCAACCACTCGCAACCACTCACAACCATTGGCAACAACTCGCAACCACTTGCAATCACTCGCAATCAGTCGCAACCACTCACAACTACTCAAAACCACTCACAAGCACTCAAAACCACTTACAACCACTTATAACTTCTCCCAACCACTCGCAACCACTCGCAACCACTTGCAACCACTCGCATCCACTTGCAGCCACTCGAAACCACTCACAACCACTCAAAACCACTCAAAACCATTCGCAACAACTCGCAACCACTTGCAACCACTCCCAACCACTCGCAACCACTCACAACCACAAAGAACCACTCGCAACCACTTGCAACCACTTGTAACCACTCGCAACCCCGTGCAACCACTTGCAATCATTTGCAACCACTCGCGACCACTCGCGACCACTCGCAACCACTCGCGACCACTCGCAACCACTCGTAACCACATGCAACCACTCGTAATCACTCGCAACCACTTGCGACCACTTGCAACCATTTGCAACCACTAGCAACTACTCACAACCACTTTGAACCACAAGCAACCACTCGAAACCACTCGCAACCACTCGCAACCACTCGCAACCACTCACGACCACTCGCAACCACTCGCAACCACTTGTAACCACTCACAACAACTTGCAACCACTCACAATCACTTGCAACCACTTGTAAGCAATCGCAACCACTCGCAACCACTCACAACCATTTGCAACCACTCGCAATCACTCGAAACCACTTGCAACCACTTGCAACCAGTTCCAAACACTCGCAAGCACTCCCAGCAACTCGCAACCACTCGCTCCCACTCGCAACCAATTGCAACCACTCACAACCATTTGCAACAACTCGCAACCACTCCGAACCACTCACAAACAACTTGCAACCACTCCCAACCACTCCCAACCACTCGCAACCACTCACAAAAAACTCTCAACCACTGGCAACCACTCGCAAATACTGGCAACCACTCTCAGCCACTCGCAGCCACTAGCAACAACTTGCAACCACTCGCAACCACTCGCAATCACTTGCATCCACTTACTATCACTGACAACCACACATAACCACTCGCAACCATACACAACCACTCACAACCACTCACAACCACTTGCTACCACTCGAAACCACTTGCAACCACTTTCAATCACTCGCAAAAACTCGCTACCACTTGCGACCATTCAAAAATACTCGCAACCACTCGCAACCGCTCACAACCACTCCCAATTTCTCACAACCACTCACAACCGCTCGCAGCCACTCGTAACTACTCGCAAACACTTGTAACCACCCGCAACCACTTGCAACCACTCACAATCACTTGCAACCACTTGCAACCACTGGCAACCACTCGCAACAACTCGCAACAACATAAAACAACTCGCAACCACTTGCAACCACTTGCAACCACTTGCAATCACTCGCAACCACTCGCAACCATTCACAACAAATCAAAACATCTGGCAACCACTCGCAACCACTCACAACCACTTGCAACCATGCAAAACCACTCCTAACCACTGGCAACCACTTGCACTTGCAACCACTGGGAACCAATTGCAGCCACTTGTAACCACTCGCAACCACTCGCAATCACGTGCACCACTCGCAACCAATCGCAACCACTTGCAACCTCTCACAATCACTCGCACCACTCACAACCACTTGCAGCCACTCGCAACCACTTGCAACCACTCACAACCACTTGCAGCCACTCACAGCCACTCACAACCAATCACAACCACTCGCAACCACTCACAACGACTTGCAATCACTTGCAACCACTCGCAACCACTTGCAACCACTTGCAACCACTCGCAACCACTCGCAACAACTTGCACCCACTTGTTACCACTCGCAACCATGCACAACCACTTGCAACCACTCGCAACAACTCACAACCACTTGCAACCACTCACAACCACTCACAACCACTAACCACTCACAACCACTTGCAACCACTGGCAACCACAAGCAACCAGTCGCAACTACTCGCAACCACTTACAACCACTCGCAATAACTCACTACCACTCACAACCACTCGCAACCACTCGCAACCACTTGCAACCACTCGCAACCACTCGCAAGCAGTTGCAACTACTCGAAACCACTCGCAACCACACGCAACCACTCACAATCACTTGCAACCACTCAAAACCACTTGCAACCACTTGCAACAACCTGCAACCACTTGCAACCACTCACAACCACCCACAACAACTTGCAACAACTCCCAACCACTCGCAATTACTCGCAACAACTCGCATCCACTCGCAGTCACTTGCAACAACTCGAAACCACTCGCAACCACTTGCTACCACTCGCAACCACTCACAACCACTCGCAACCACTCGCAACAACTTGCAACCACTCCCGACGACTCGCAACCACTCGCGACTACTCGCAACGACTTGAAACCTCTTGTAACCACTCGCAACCACGCACAACCACTCGCAATCACTTGCAACCACTCACAAGCACTTGCAACCACTCACAAGCACTTGCAACCACTCACAAGCACTTGCAACCACTCACAAGCACTTGCAACCACTCACAAGCACTTGCAACCACTCACAAGCACTTGCAACCACTCACAAGCACTTGCAACCACTCACAAGCACTTGCAACCACTCACAAGCACTTGCAACCACTCACAAGCACTTGCAACCACTCACAAGCACTTGCAACCACTCACAAGCACTTGCAACCACTCACAAGCACTTGCAACCACTCACAAGCACTTGCAACCACTCACAAGCACTTGCAACCACTCACAAGCACTTGCAACCACTCACAAGCACTTGCAACCACTCACAAGCACTTGCAACCACTCACAAGCACTTGCAACCACTCACAAGCACTTGCAACCACTCACAAGCACTTGCAACCACTCACAAGCACTTGCAACCACTCACAAGCACTTGCAACCACTCACAAGCACTTGCAACCACTCACAAGCACTTGCAACCACTCCCGACGACTCGCAACCACTCGTAACCACTTGCAACCACTCGCAACCACTCACAACCACTCACAGCCACTCTCAACCACTCGCAACCACTTGTAACCACTCGCAACAACTCACAACCACTTGCAACCACTCGCAACCACGTGCAACCACTCGCAACCACTTGCAACCAATCACAACCTTCCAACCACTCGCAACCAATCACAACCACTCGCAACAAGTCGCAACCACTCGCAACCACTCATAACAACTCACAGCTACTTGAAAGCATTTGCACCCACTCGCAACCACTCACAACCACTCACAACCACTCACAACCACTTGAACGCACCGTAACCACTCGCAACCACTCACAACCACTCGCAACCACTCAAAACCACTTACAACTACTCGCAATCACTCGCAACCACTCGCAACTACTTGCAACAACTTACAACTACTTGCAACCACTTGCAACCACTTGCAAACACTTGCAACCACTCACAACCACTCACCTCCACTCGCAACCACTTGCAACCACCCGCAACCACTCGCAACCACTTGCAACCACTCAAAACTACTCACAACCACTTGAAACTTCTCACAACCTCTCGCAACTACATACAAAGACTGGCAACCACTCGCAACCACTAGCAACCACTCACAACCACTCGCAACAACTTGCAACGACTCGCAACGACTGGCAACCACTTGTAACCACTCGCAGTTACTTGCAACGACTCGCAACCACTCACAACCATTGACAGCCACTCGCTACCACTTGAAATCACTGGCAATCACTCATAACCACTCCCAATGACTCAAAACCACTCACAACCACTCGTAACCACATGCAACCACTCGCAACCACTCGCAACCATTCAGAACGACTCACAACCACTCGTAACCACAAGCGTCAACTCGCAGCCACTCCCAACCACTCGCAACTACTCGCAACCACTCGCAATCACTGGCAACCACTTACAACCACTCCCAACCACTCGCAACCACACGCAACCACACAAAACCACTCCCAACAACTTGCAACCACTGGCAACCACGCACAACCACTCGCAACCACTCGCAGCCACTCGCGACCACTCGCAACCACTTGCAACCACTCGCAGCCACTCGTAAGCACTCACAACCACTTGTACCACTCACACCCACTTGCAACCACTTGCAACCACTTGCAACCACTCGAAACCACTCCTAACCACTAGCAAGCACTCGCAACCACTCGCAGCCACTCGCAACCACTTGCAACCACTCGCAACCACTCGCAACCACTCGCAACCACTCCTAACCACTAGCAAGCACTCGCAACCACTCGCAGCCACTCGCAACCACTTGCAACCACTCGCAACCACTCGCAACCACTCGCAACAACTCGTAACCACTCGCAACCACTTGCAACCACTTGCAACCACTTGTAACAACTCACAACTACTTGCAACCACTTGAACCACTTTCAACCACTCTGAACTACTCGCAACCACTTGCAACCAATCCCAAACACTCCCAACCAGTCCCAGCCACTTGCAACCACTCGCTCCCACTCACAACCACTTGCAACCACTCGCAACCAATCGCAACTACTCGCAACCACTCGGAACAACTCAGAAAGAACTCGCAACCACCTGCAACCACTCCCAACCATTCGCAACCACTCGCATCCACACACAACAACTCGCAACACTCGTAATCACTTGCAACCACTCGCAATCATTTGCAACCACTCGCAACCACTTGCAACCACTTCCAACCACTTGCAACCACTCGCAGCCACTCGCTACCACTCGAAACCACTTGCAACCACTCGCAACCAATCTCAACCAATTGTAACCACTTGCAACCACTCGCAACCACTCTCAACCACTTGCAACCACTTGCAATCAATTGCAACCACTTGCAACCACTTGCAACCACTCTCAACCATGCGTAACCACTCGCAACCACTCGCGACCACTCGCAACCACTCGGAACCACTTACAACCACTTACAACTACTCGCAACCACTTGCAACCACTCACAACCACTCCTAACCACTCGCAACCACTCGCAACCACTCGCAACCACTCACAACCACTCTTAACCACTCGCAACCACTCACCACCACTTGCAGCCACTCGCAGCTACTCACAACTACCCACAACATATTGCAACCACTCGCAACCACTCGCAACTACTCGCAACCACTCGCAACCACTCGGAACCACTCGCAACCACTCGCAACCATTCGCAACCACTCGCAACCACTCGCATCCACTCGCAGCCACTCGTAACCACTTGCAACAACTCGCAACCACTCGCAACCATTTGCAACCACTCGCAACCACTTGCAACTTTCTGCAACCACTCGCAACTACTCGCAACCACTCGCAACCACTCGGAACCACTCGCAACCACTCGCAACCATTCGCAACCACTCGCAACCACTCGCATCCACTCGCAGCCACTCGTAACCACTTGCAACAACTCGCAACCACTCGCAACCATTTGCAACCACTCGCAACCACTTGCAACTTTCTGCAACCACTCGCAACTACTCGCAACCACTCGCAACCACTCGGAACCACTCGCAACCACTCGCAACCATTCGCAACCACTCGCAACCACTCGCATCCACTCGCAGCCACTCGTAACCACTTGCAACAACTCGCAACCACTCGCAACCATTTGCAACCACTCGCAACCACTTGCAACTTTCTGCAACCACTCGCAACTACTCGCAACCACTCGCAACCACTCGGAACCACTCGCAACCACTCGCAACCACTCACAACCACTTGAAACCACTCGCATCTACTCGCAACCACTCGCAACCACTCGCAACCATTCGCAACAACTTGTAAGCGCTCGCAACCACTCGCAACCACTTGCAACCACTAACAACCACTCGCAACCACTAACAACCACTTGCAACCACTCGTAACCACTCGTAACCACTCGCAACCACTTGTAACCACTCGGAACCACTCCCAACCACTTGCAACCACTTGCAACCACTTGCAACCACTCGCAACCACTCACAATGACTGGCAACCAGCCGCAACCACTTGCAACCACTAGCAACCACTCACAACCACTCACACTCACTCGCAACCACTTGCAACCACTCACAACCACTTGCAACCACTCGCAATCACTTGCAACCACTCGCAAACAGTGGCAACCACTCATAACCACTCCCAACCACTCGCAACCACTTGCAACCACTCCCCACCAATCACAACCACTTGCAAGCAATCAAAACCAATCGCAACCACCCACAACCACTCACAACCACTTACAACCACTCAAACCAATCGTAACCACTCGGAACAACTCACAACCACTTGCAACCACTTACAACCACTTGCAACCACTTGCAACCACTCGCAACCACTCGCAACCACTCACATCCACTTACAACCACTCGCAACCACTCCCAACAACTCCCAACCACTTGCAACAAGTCACAACCACTCGCAACCACTTGCAACCACTGCAACCACTTGCGACCACTCACAACCACTCGCAACCACTTGCAACCACTTGCAACCACTCGCAACCAGTTGCAACCACTTGGAACCACTCGCAACCACTCACAACTACTTGCAACCACTTGCAACGACTCACAACCACTCGCAACCACTTTATCCCACTCGCATCCACTTGCAACCACTCGCAACCACTTGCAATCGCTCACAATCACTCGCAAGCACTCGCAACCACTAGAAACCACTCACAACCACTCGCAACCACTTGCAACCAATCACAACCAATCGCAACCATTCACAACGACTCGCAACCACTCGCAACCATCCGCATCCACTCGCAGCCACTCGCAACCACTCGCAACCACTCGCAACCATTCGCAACCACTCTGAACCACTTACAACAACTCGTAACCACTCCGAACCACTTGCAACCACACAAAACCACTTGCAACCACTCGCAACCATGCGCAACCAGTTGCAACCATTCGCAACTACTCGCGACCACTCGCAACAACTCGAAACCACTCGCAACCACTCGTTACCACTCACAACCACTCACAACCACTTGCAACCACTTGCAACCACTTGCAACCACCCGCAACCAATTGTAACCACTAGCAACTACTCACAACCACTCGCAACCACTCGCAACCACTCACAACCAATCGCAACCACTCGCAACAACTCGTAACCACTTGCAACCACTCGCAAACACTTGTAACCACTACCACTCGGTTGCAACCACTCGCAACCACTCCCAACCACTTGCAACCACTCGCAACCACTCGCAACCACTCGCAACCACTTGCAACCAGTCGCACCCACTCGCAACCACTTGCAACCACTCGCAACCAGTTGCAACCACTCGCAACCAATCCCAAACACTCGCAACCACTCGCAGCCACTTGCAACCAGTCGCTCCCACTCGCACCCACTTGCAACCACTCGCAACCACTTGCAACCACTCACAACCACTCACAACCACTTGCAAGCACTCAAAACCAATTGCAACCACCCACAACCACGCACAACCACTTGTAACCACTCAAACCAATCGTAACCACTCGCAACAACTCACAACCACTTGCAACCACTCACAACCACCTGCAACCACTCGCAGCCACTTGCAACCACTCGCAACCACTCTTAACTACTTACAACCACTCGCAACCACTTGCAACCACTTGCAACCACTTGCAACCACTCACAACCACTCACCACCACTCAGAAATGCTCGCAATCATTGGCAACCAGTCACAACCACTCGCAACCACTCACAACCACTCGCAACCACTTGCAACCACTTGCAACCACTCGCAACCACTCGCAACCACTCGTAACCACTCGCAACCACTCGTAACCACTGGCAACGACTCGCAACCACTAGCAACCACTCAGAACCACTTCCAAAGACTCTGTACCACTTGCAACCACTCGCAGCCACTTGCAACCACATGCAACCAATCAAAACCATTGGCAACCACTCGCAACCACTTGTAATCACTCGCAATCACTCTCAACCACTCGCAACCGCGCAAAACCACTCACAACCACTCCAAACAACTTGCAACCACTTGCAACCACTCACAACCACTCACAACCACTCGCAACCACTCGCAACCACTTGCAACCACTCGCAACAACTCACAACAACTCATAACCACTCGCAACCACTTGCAATCACTCATAACCACTTGCAACTACTCGTAACCACTCGCAACCACTTGCAACCACTTGCAACCACTCGCAACCACTCACAACCACTCGCAACTACTCGCAACCACTCAAAACCACTCACAACCACTTGCAAGCAGTCGCAACCACTCACAATCAATCACAACGACTCACAACCAGTTGCAACCACTTGCAACTACTCAAACCAATCGTAACCACTCACAGCCACTCACAACCACTTGCAACCACTCACAACCACTTGCAACCACTTACAACCACTCGCAACCACTCACAGCCACTTACAACCACTCGCAACCACTCGCAACCACTCACAACCAATTGCAACCACTCGTAAACAACTCGCAACCACTTGCAACCACTCCCAGCCACTCGCAACCACTCGCAACCACTCGCAACCACTCGCAACCAATCAAAACCATTCGCTTTCACTTGCAACCACTCGCAATCACGTACAACCACTCGCAACCACTTGCAACCACTCCGAACCACTCAAAACCACTCACAGGGACTCACAACCACTCGTAACCCCTCGCAACCACTCGCAACCACTCACAACCACTTGGAACCACTTACAACCACTTGCAACCACTTGCAACCACGTGCAACCATTCTCAACCATGCGTAACCACTCGCAACCACTCGCAAACACTCGCGACAACTCAGAACCACTTGCAACCACTTGTAACCACTCGTAACCAATCGCAACCACTCCCAACCACTCACAACCACTCGTAACCACTCGCAACCACTCGCAACCACTTACAACCACTCACAACAACTTGCAAGCACTCGCAACCACTCACAGCCACTCACAACCACTCACAACCACTTGTAACCACTCGCAACCACTCGCAATCCGTCGTAACCACTCGCAACCTCTGAAAACCACTTGCAACCACTCACAACCAATCACAACCACTCGGAACCACTCCCAACCACTCGCAACCACTCGCAACCACTAACAACCACTCGCAACCACATGTGACCACTCCAAACCATTTGCAACCACTTTCAACCCAGTGCAATGTATTTGTTACCACTCGCAACCACTTGCAACCACTCACAACCACCCAGGACCACCTGCAACCACTCGCAACCCCTCGTAACCACTCACAACCATTTGCAACAACTCACAACCTCTCACAACCATTCGCAACTACTTGCAACCACTCGTTACCACTCGCAACCACTCGCAACCACTCAAAACCACTCGCAACCACTCGCAACCACTCACAACCACTCAGAACCACTCACAACAACTCGCAACTACTTGCAACGACCCACAACCACCCGCAGCCACTCGCAACCACTCGCAACCACTCACAGCCATTGGCAACCACTTGCAACCACTTGCAATTTCTCGCAATCAATGGCAACCACTCGAAACCACTCACAACCACCCGCGACCACTTACAACCACTCGCAAAAACTTGCAACCATTCACAACCACTTGTAACCACTCGGAACCTCTCGCATCCACTTGGAACCACTCGTAACCACTCGAAACCACTTGCAACCTCTCGCAACCATTTTCAACCACTCGCAACCACTTGCAACCACTCGCAACCATTCACAACCACTCGCAACCACACAAAACCTTCCACAACCACTGGCAACCCCTTGCACCCACTCCCAACAACGCGCAACCACTCCCAACCACTCGCAACCACTTGGGACTACTCACAACCACTCGGAACCACTCGCAACCACTCGTAACCACTCGCAACCACTGGTAACCACTCGTAGCCACTCGCAACCACTTACAACTACATGCAACCACTCGCAACCACTCGCAAGCACTCTCAACAACTCACAACCACTAGAAACCACTCGCAACCACTCGCAACCACTCGCAACCACTCGCAACAACTTGTGACCACTTGCAACCACTCAAAACCACTCACAACCACTCACAACCACTCACAACCTCTTGCAACCACTTTAAACCACTTGCAACCACTCGCAACCACCCGCAACCACTCAAAACAACTCGCAACCACTCGCAAGCACTCGTCAGTGACATATGCATGCTTTGGTTGGTCACTTTGCATGGTAGCCACACTGTGCCACTACAGATTGAAGGACTTTGTTCTTGCTAATCGATAACTACTTTTCACAAGCCAAAATAACTCCCTCTGACCAGTTCTGAATTGTGTTACGAGTTGTCAAAGTTGACCACACATAGTGACATTATCTGGTCATTTTCAGTGAAATATTCCTACTTTGGTTGGTCACTGTCATTGTATCCACACCGTGACACTACTTATTGAAGGTCCCTGTGCTTGCTAGGTTATACTAGGTGTTCTCAAACCATCGTTTCCCCTTCTGACCATTTATGACTTGTATGATGAGTTGTGGACGTTGACCACACACAGCGGAATTCTTTGGTCAAAGGCAGTATATATGCCTACTTTGGTCGGTCATTGTGCATGGTAGCCACACCGTGCTGCTACTTATTGAAGGTCGTTGGACTTGCTAGTTGAAAAATAATATTCCAAAACCATTAATTCCCCCTCTGACCATTTGTGACTCGTGTTATGGGTTGTGATCAATGACCACCCATACTGAAATTCTTTGGTCATGGACAGTGACATATGCCCAGTTTGGTTGTTGGGTGTGCATATTAGCCACACTGTGCCACTACGTACTGAGGTTCTTAGTCCTTTATAGTCAATACATAGGGTTCCCAAACCATTGTCTCACCCTCTGACCTTTTGGGCCTCGTGTTATGAGTTGTCAATGTTGACCACACCAAGTGGACTTCTTTGGTCATAGTCAGTGAGGTATGCATCTTTTGGTTGGTCACTGTGCACACTAGCCACACCTGCCACTACTTGTTGAAGGTCCCTGTGCTTGCTAGTTAGTACCTGGTGTTCCAAAACCATTGTTTCCCCCTTTGACCATTTGTGACTCGTATTATGAGTTGTCAACGTCGACCACACACAGCGGATTTCTTTGGTCAAAGGCAGTACATATGCCTACATTGGTAGGTCATTGTGCATGGTAGCCACACCGTGCTACTACTTATTGAAGGTCGTTGTACTTGCTAGTTGAAAACTAATATTCTGAAACCATTGTTTCCCTCCCTCACCATTTGTGACTCGTGTTATGGGTTGTGAACGTTGACCACCCTATCTGAAATTCTTCGGTCATGGTCAGTGACACATGCCCAGTTTGGTTGTTCGGTGTGCATAGTAGCCACACAGGGCCACTACGTATTGAATTTCATTATCCTTTCTAGTCGATACATAGGGTTCCCAAACCATTTTCTCTCCCCCTGACCATTTGTGACTCGTGCTATGAGTTGTCAATGTTGACCACACATAGTGGACTTCTTTGGTCATAGTCAGTTACGTATGCATCCTTTGGTTTGTCATTATGCACGCTAGCCACACAGGGCCACTATTTGTTGAAGGTGTTTAAACTTGCTAGTTTATAACTAGTGTTCCCAACCCATTATCTCCCCGTTTTGACCATTTTGGACTCGTGTTTTGAGTTTTCAATGTTGACCACACACTGAAATTCTTTTGGTCATGGTTAGTCACATATGCCTACTTTGGTTTGTTACTGTACATGGCTTTCATGCTGTGATACTACGTATTGAAGGTCTTTGTGCTTTCTTCTTGATAGCCAGTGTTCCCAAACCACTGTTATCACCTCAGACTATCTATGATTCTTGTTGTGAGTTGTCAACGTTGACCACATGAAGTGAAATTCTTTGGCCATGGTCAGTGACATGTGCATACTTTGGTTGGTCATTGTGCATGGTAGCCACACTGTGCTACTACATGTTGAAGGTTTTTGTATTTTCTAATCGATAACTAGTATTCACAAACCATTGTTTCCCCCTCTGACCATGTGTGACTAGTGGTATGAGTTGTTGAAGTTGACCACACATAGTGACATTCTTGTGTCATGGTCAGTGATCCATGCCTACTTTGTTTGGTTATTGTACATAGTAGCCACATCGTGCCACTACTTATTGAAGGTCCCTGTGATTGCTAGTTGATACCTGGGTTTCCCAAACCATTGTCTCCCCCTGTGACCATTTATGACTTGTTTTATGAATTGTCAGCGTTCACCACACACAGCGAATTGTTTTGGTAAAAGGTAGTACATATGCCTGCTCTTGTCAGTCAATGTGCATTGTAGTCACACCGTGCTACTATTTGAAGGTCGTTGTACTTGCTAGTTGAAAACAAATATTCCAAAACCATCTTTTTCCTCTTTGACCATTCATGACTCGTGTTATGGATTGTGAACGTTGACCACCCATATTGATATTCTTTGGTCATGGTCAGTGACACATGCCTAGTTTGGTTGTTCGGTGTGCGTAGTAGCCACACCGTCCACTACATATTGAAGTTCTCTGTCCTTTCTAGTTAATACATAGGGTTCGCAAACCATTCTCTATTCCTCTGACCACTTGTAACTGGTGTTATGAGTTGTCAATGTTGACCATACATAGTGGACTTCTTTGGTCATAGTCAGTAACGTATGCAGCCTTTGGTAAGTCACTGTGCATGCTAGCCACACCGTGCTACTACTTGTTGAAGGTCTTTGTACTTGCTAGTTGATAAGTATTGTTCCCAACCCATTGTTTCCCCCTCTGACGATTTGTGACTAGTGTTATGAGTTTTCAACGTTGACCACACACTGTGAAATTTGTTTGGTCATGGTTAGTGGCATATGCCTACTTTGGTTTGTCACCGTACATGGTGGCCACTCCTTGTGACTACGTACTGAAGATCTTGGTGCGTTCTAGATGATAGCCAGTGTTCCCAAACATTGCTCTCCCCTTTGACTATCTCTGACTTTTGTTGTGAGTTGTCAATGTTGACCACATGAAGTGAAATTCTTTGGTCATGGTAACTGACATATGCATACTTTGGTTGGTCACTGTGCATGGTAGCCACACCGTGCCACTGCATATTGAAGGTATTTGCTAATTGATAAATAGTATTCACAAACCATTGTTTCCCCCCCATGACCATTTGTGACTCGTGTTATGAGTTGTCAAAGTTGACCACACATAGTGACATTCTTGAGTCATGGTCAGTGACACATGCCTACTTTGGTTGGTCATTGTACGTGGTCGCCACAGCGTGCCACTACGTATTGACAGTCCCTCTTCTTGCTAGTTGATACCTCATGTTCCCAACCCATTGTTTCCCCCTTGGACCATGTTGATCACACATAGCGGATTCCTTTGGTCAAAGGAAGTATGTATGCCTACTTTGGTTGGTCATTGTGCATGGTAGCCACACCGTGCTACTACTTATTGAAGGTCATTGTAGTTGCTAGTTGAAAACAGGTATTCCAAAACCATTGTTTCCCCCCTCTGACCATTTGTAACTCGTGTTATGGGTTGTGAACGTTGACCACCCATGTTTCAATTATTTGGTCATGGTCAGAGGCATATGCCTAGTTTGGTTGTTCGGTGCGCATAGTAGCCACACCGTGCCATTGCGTATTGAAGTTCTTTTTCCTTTATAGCCGACACATAGGGTTCTCAAACCATTGTCTCTCCCTCTGACAATTGGTGACTTGTGTTATGAGTTGTCAATGTTGACCATACATAGTGGAATTTTTTTGTCATAGTCAGTGACGTATGCATCCTTTGCTTTGTCACTGTGCACGCTAGCCACGCCGTGCCACTACTTGTTGAAGGTCTTTGTACTTGCTAGTTGATGCTTAGTGTTCCCAACCTATTGTTTCCCCCTCTGACCATTTGTTACTCGTGTTATGAGTTTTTAACGTTGACCACACACTGTGAAGCTCGTTTCGTCATGGTTAGTGGCATATGCATACTTTGGTTTGTCATTGTACATGGTTGCCACGCCGTGTCACTACGTACTGAAAGTCTTTGTGCTTTCTAGTTGACAGCCAGTGTTCCCAAACCATTGTTACCCCCTCTGAATATCCTTGACTCTTTTTGTGGGCTGTTAATGATGACCACATAAAGTGAAATTCTTTGGTCATGGTCAGTGACACATGCATACTTTGGTTGGTCACTGTACATGGTAGCCACACTGTGTCACTACATATTGAAGGTCTTTGTACTTGCTAATCGATAACTAGTAGTCACAAACCATTGTTTTCCCCTTTGACCATTTGTGACTCATGTTATGAGTTGTCAAAGTTGACCACACATAGTAACATTCTTTGGTCATGGACTCATGCCTACTTTGGTTGGTCATTCTACATGGTAGCCTCACCGTACCACTACGTATTGAAGGTCTTTGTGCTTGCTAGTTGATATCTGGTGTTCCCCAACCATTCTTTTCCCCACTCACCATTTGTGACTCGTATTATGAGCTGTCAACGTTGACCACACACAGTAGATTTCTTCTGTCAAAGGCAGTACATATGCCTACTTTGGTCGGTCATTGTGCATGGTAGCCACACCGTGCTACTACTTATTGAAGGTCGTACTTGCTAGTTGAAAATTAATATTTTGAAATCATTGTTTCCCCCTCTTTCTCCTCTCTAGACGATGCATAAGGGTCCGAAACCATTGTCTATCCCTCTGACTATTTGTGACTCGTGTTATGACTTGTCAATGATGATAACGAGTATTCCCAAGCCACTGTTTCCCCCCCTGACCATTTGTGACTCGTATTATGAGTTGTCAACGGTGACCACACATAATGGATTTCATTGGTCAAAAGCAGTACACATGCCTACTTTGGTCGGTCATTGTACATGGTAGCCACACCGTGCTACTAATTATTGAATGTCGTTGTAATTGCTAGTTGAAAACTAACATTCCGAAACCATTGTTTCCCCATCTGGCCATTTGTGACTCGTGTTATGGGTTGTAAACGTTGACCACCCATACTAAAGTTACTTGGGCATGGTCAGGGACATATGCCTAGTTTGATGGCTTGGTGTGCACAGTAGCCACACCGTGCCACTACGTATTGAAGTTATTTGTCCTTTCTAATCCATACATAGGGTTTCCAAAAGGGGCTGCAAAAGTGGACCATGTGTGTACCCGCGGAATGGCCATGTAAGGGACACTAGGGAGGACCCAAATCCGCGGAATAGGGGTGTTCCGGGAGGGGGTGATGGAGTTCCACGGAATTGCCATGTGAGTGAGGGGTGATGTGAGCGGAGGAAAGACCACTTGTTAGTGATCAATTGTGACATTGTGTTATGGTGAATGTGCAATGAAGTCTCATGGTGTGCATAAGGAGGAGATGTGTGGAGGACAATATGGAAGGCGTGGAAATGAAGTGACATCGCGGAACAACAACGAGCGCGGCAAAAAAAGGGCCAACACTGTTTATGGTGCGTTCAGCGTGGACAGTTCCTTGCTCTTCGACAAGCCGAACTACACTGCAGGCCTTCGGAAGATCAGTCTGATGGGTTGTCAACGTTGACCACACAGAGCGGATCTCTTTGGTCAAAGGCAGTACATATGCCTACTTTGGTCGGTCATTGTGCATGGTAGCCACACCGTGCTACTACTTATTGAAGGTCGTTGTACTTGCTAGATGAAAACTAATATTCTGAAACCATTGTTTCCCCATCTAACCATTTGTGACTCATGTTATGGGTTGTAAAGGCTGACCACCCATATTGAAACTCTTTGGTCATGGTAAATGACATATGCCTAGTTTGGTCGTTAAGTGTGCATAGTAGTCACACCGTGCCACTACATATTGAAGTTATTTGTCCTTTCTAGTCAATACATAGGGTCCCCACACCATTGTCTCTCCCTCTGACCATTTGTGACCCGTGTTATGAGTTGTCAATGTTGTCCACACATAGTGGACTTCTTTGGTCATGGTCAGTTGCATATGCATCATTCGGTTGGTCACTGTGCACGCTAGCCAAACCTTGCCACTACTTGTTGACGGTCTTTGTACTTGCTAGTTAATAACTAGTATTCCCAACCCATTGTTTTTCCCTCTGACCATTTGTGACCCGTGTTATGAATTTTCAACGTTGACCACACACTGTGAGATTCGTTTGGTCATGGTTAGTGACATATGCCTACTTTGGTTTATCACTGTACATGGTTGCTATGCCGTGTCACTACGTACTGAAGGTCTTTGTGCTTTCTAGTTGATCGCGAGTGTTCCTAACCCAGTGTTTCCCCCTCTAACTATCTGTGACCCTTGTTTTGAGTTGTCAACGTTGACCAGATGAAGTGAAATCATTTGGTCATGGTCACTGACATATGCATTATTTGGTTGGTCCGTGTGCATGATAGCCACGTTGTGCCACTACATAATGAAGGTCCTTGTACTTGCTTATCGGTAACTAGTATTCAGAAACCATTTTTTCCCCCTCTGACCATTTGTGACTCGTGTTATAAGTTTTCAAAGTTGACCACACATGATGAAATTCTTTGGTCATGGTCAGTGACACATGCCTACTTTGGTTGGTCATTGTACATGGTACCCACACTGTGCCACTGCTTATTGAAGGTCCATGTGCTTGCTAGTTGATACCTGGTGTTCCCAAACCATTGTTTTTCCCTCTAACCATTTGTGACTCGCATTAAGAATTGTCAACGTTGACCACACACAGCGTATTTCTTTGGTCAAAGGCAGTACATATGCCTACTTTGGCTGGTCATTGTACATGGTAGCAACACCATGATACTAGTTATTGAAGGTTGTTGTACTTGCTATTTGAAAACTAGTGCTCTGAAAACATTTCTTCCCCCCTCTGACCATTTGTGACTTGTGTTATGGGTTGCGAACATTGACAACCCATACTGAAATTCTTTGGTCATGGTCAGTGACATGTGCCTAATGTGGTTGTTCAGTGTGCATAGTAGCCACACCATGCCAACACATACGAACGATCTTTGTACTTGCTTGTCCATACCTAGTGTTTCCAAACCATTGTTTCCCCCTCTAACCATTTGTGACTCGTGTTATGGGTTGTGAACGCTGACCACCCATACTGAATCTCTTTGGTCATAGTCAGTGACGTATGCCTGGTTTGCTTGGTCACTATGTATGCTAGCCACATCGTGCAACTACTTGTTGAAGGTCTTTGTACTTGCTAGTTGATAACTGGTGTTCCCAACCAATTGTTTCCCCCTCTAACCATTTGTGACTGGTGTTATGAGTTTTCAATGTTGACCACAAACTGTGAAATTTGTTTGGTCATAGTTAGTGGCATATGCTTACTTTGGTTTGTCACTGAACATGGTTGCCACGCTGTGTCACTACTTATTAAAAGGTCTTTGAGCTTTCTAGTTAATAGCTGGTGTTCCCAAACAATTGTCACCCCCTCTGACTATCTGTGACTCTTGGTGAGAGTTGTCAACGTTAACCACATGAAGTGAAGGTCTTTGGTCATGGTCAGTGACATATGGATACTTTGATTGGTCACTGTACATACTAGCCACGCTGTGCCACTACATATTGAAGGTCTTTGTACTTGTTCATCAGAAACACGTATTCACAAACCATTGTTTCCCCCTCCGACCATTTGTTACTCATGTTAGGAGTTGTCAAACTTGACCACACATCGTGACATTTGTTGGTCATGGTAAGAGACACATGCCTACTTTGGTTGGTCATTGTACATGGTAGCCACACCGTGCAACTACTTATTGAAGGTCCCTGTGCTTGCTAGTTGATACCTGGTGTTTCCAAACCATTTTTTCCCCCTCTGACCATTTGTGACTCATGTTATGAGTTGGCAACGATGACCACACACAGCGGATGTCTTTGGTCAAAGGCAGTACAAATGCCTACTTTGGTCAGTCATTATGCATGGTAGCCACACCGTGGTACTACTTATTGAAGGCTGATGTAGTTGCTAGTTGAAAACAAATATTCCGAAACCATTGTCTCCCCCTCAGACCATTTGTGGCTCGTGTTTTGGGTTGTGAACGTTGACCACCCATACTGAAATTGTTTGGTCATGTTTAGTGACATATGCCTCGTTTTGTTGGTTGGTGTGCATAGTAGCCACACCGTGCCACTACGTATTGAAGTTCTATGTTGTTTCTAGTCGATACATAGGGTTCCTGAACCATTGTCTCTCCCTCTCACCATTTGTGACTCGTGTTATGAGTTTTCAACGTTGACCACACACGTTGAAATTATTTTGGTCATGGTTAGTGGCATATGCGTTCTTTTGGTTGTCAATGTACATGGATGCCACCCCGTGTGACTACGTACTGAAGGTCTTTGTGCTTTCTTGTTGATAGCCAGTGTTACAACAACTCGCAACCACTCGCAACCACTCGCAACCACTCGCAACCACTCGCAGCCACTTGCAACAACTTACAGCCACTTGCAACCACTTGCAACCACTTGCATCCAATCACAACCACTCACCACCACTCGCAACCTCTCGCCACCACTCGCAACCACTTGCAACGACTCGCAAGCACTCACAATCACTCACAACCACTTGCAACTTCTCGCAACCTCTCGCAACCACTTGCAACCATGCGCAACCACTCGATACCACTGGCAACCACTCACAACCACTCGCAACCACTTGCAACGACTCACAACCATTTGCAACCACTTGCAACCACTCGCAGCCACTAGCAATCACTCGCAACCACTCACAACCATTGGCAGCCACTCGCAACCACTTGCAATCACTCTGAATCACTCGTAACCACTCGTAACCATTCATAACCACTCGCAACCACTCGCAACCACTCGCATTACCTCGCAGCCACTCGCAACCACTCGCAACCACTTGCAACCATTCGGAACCACTCGCAACCACTCGCAACCAGTCGCAACCACTCGCAACCAGTCGCAACCACTCGCAACCAGTCGCAACCACTCGCAACCAGTCGCAACCACTCGCAACCAGTCGCAACCACTCGCAACCAGTCGCAACCACTCGCAACCAGTCGCAACCACTCGCAACCAGTCGCAACCACTCGCAACCAGTCGCAACCACTCGCAACCAGTCGCAACCACTCGCAACCAGTCGCAACCACTCGCAACCAGTCGCAACCACTCGCAACCAGTCGCAACCACTCGCAACCAGTCGCAACCACTCGCAACCAGTCGCAACCACTCGCAACCAGTCGCAACCACTCGCAACCAGTCGCAACCACTCGCAACCAGTCGCAACCACTCGCAACCAGTCGCAACCACTCGCAACCAGTCGCAACCACTCGCAACCAGTCGCAACCACTCGCAACCATGCGCAACCACTCGATACCACTCGCAACCACTCACAGCTATTCGCAACCACTCGCAACGACTCGCAATCACTCGCAACCACTCGTAATCACTCAAAACCAATTGTAAGAGCTCGCAACCACTTGCAACCATTCGGAACCACTCGCAACCACTCGCAACCACTCGCACCACTCTGAACCACTTGCAACCACTTACAACTACTCGCAACCACTCACAACCACTCGAAACCACTCACAACCACTCGTAACCACTCGCAACAACTCGCAACCACTCGCAACCACTCACAACCACTCCTAACCACTAGCAACCACTAAAAACCACTTGCAACCGCTCACAGCCTTTCACAGCCACTAACAACCACTTGCAACCACTCGCAATCACTTGCAACCACTGGCAACCACTCACAACAATTTGCAACTACTCACAACCACTCACAACCACTTGCAACCACTTGCAACCACTTGCAACCACTACAACCACTCGCAACCACTTACAACCACTCGCAACCACTCGCAATGACTCGCAACCACTTGCAATTACTTTCAACCACTCGCAACCACTTGCAACCACTCGCAACCACTCGCAACCACTCGCGACCACTTGCAACCACTCGCAACCACTCGCAACGACTCGCAACCACTTGCTACCACTTGCAACCACTGGCAGCCACTCGCAACCACTCGCAACCACTCGCGACCACTTGCAACCACTCGCAACCACTCGCAACGACTCGCAACCACTTGCTACCACTTGCAACCACTGGCAGCCACTCGCAACCACTCGCAACCACTCGCGACCACTTGCAACCACTCGCAACCCCTTACAACCCCTCGCAACCACTTGCAACCACTCACAACCACGCGCAACCACTCGCAACCACTCGCAACCACGCGCAACCACTTGCAACCACTCGCAACCACCTGCAACGACTCGCAACCACTCGCAACCACTCGCACCACTCTGAACCACTTGCAACCACTTACAACTACTCGCAACCACTCACAACCACTCGCAATCACTTGCAACCACTCACAACGACTCCCAACCACTCGCAATCCCTCGCAACCACTCGCAACCACTTGCAACCACTCACAACCACGCGCAACCACTCACAACCACTCGCAACCACTCGCGACCACTTGCAACCACTCGCAACCACTTGCAACCAATCGCGACCACTGGCAACCACTCGCAACCACTCCTAACCACTGGCAACCACTCGTAACAACTTGCAACCATTCGCAACCACTTGCCAATCCTGCAACCACTCACAACAACTGGCAATCACTCACAACCACTAGAAAAAACTCGCAACTACTCGCAACCACTCGCAACCACTTGCAACCACTAGCAAACACTAGTACCCACTCACAACCACTTGCAATCATTCGCAACCACTTGTAACCACTCGCAACCACTCGTAACCATTCGGAACCACTCTTAACCACTTTCAACCACTTGCAACTACTCGCAACCACTCACAACGAATCGCAACCACTCGCAACCACTTGCAACCACTAGCAACCACTTGCAACCACTTACAACCACTCGAAACCCCGTACAACCCCTGGCAACCACTTGCAACCACTCACAACCGCTCACAACCACTTGCAACCACTCGCAACCACTCACAACCACTCATAACCACTCGCAACAACTCGCAACCACTCGCAACCACTCACAACCAGTCAAAACCACTCGCAACCACTCGAACTAATTGTAACCACTTGTAACCACTCACAACCACTTGCAACCACTCACGACCACTTTCAACCACTTGCAACCTCTTGCAACCACTCGCAACCACTTCCAACAACTTACAACCACTTGCAGCCAGTCCAAACCACTCGCAAACCATTTGAAACAAGTGAAAACCCCTCACAACCACCTGCAACCACTTGCAACCACTTGCAACCACTCACAACTCTTCACCACCACTCGCAACCACTCTCAACCACTCGCAACCACTCGCAACCACTTGCAACGACTCGCAAGCACTCACAACCACTCGTAACCACTTCAGACCAATCGCAACCACTCGCAACCACTTGCAACCACTCGCAACCACTCGCAACCACTTGCAACCACTCACAACCACTTGTAGCCACTTGCAACGCCTCACAACCACTCGCAACCACTTGCAACCACTCGCAGCCACTCGCAATGACTGGCAACCACTCACAACCATTGGCAGCCACTCGCAACCACTTGGAATCACTCACAATAACTCGCAACCACTAGCAACCACTCAAAACCACTCAAAACCACTCGCAACCACTTGCAACCTATCGCAACCACTAGCAACCACTGGCAACTACTCGCAACCACTCACAACCACTCGCAACCACTCACAACCACTTGCAACCACTTGCAATCACTTACAACCACTTGCAATCACTTGCAACTACTCGCAGCCACTCACAACCACTTCCAACAACTCGCAGCCACTCACAATCACTCCGAACCACTCACAACCACTTGCAACCACTCGCAACCACTTGCAACCACTTGCAACAACTTGCAACCAGTTGCAACGACTTACAACCATGCGTAACCACTCGCAACAACTCGCAACCACTCGCAACCACTCGCAACCACTTGCAACCACTCATAACCACTGGCAACCACTCGTAACCACTTGTAACCGCTCACAACCACTTGCAATGACTTGAAACCAATTGCAACCACTCGCAACCACTCCCAACCCCTCGCAACCACTCGCAACCACTCGTAACCACTCGCAACCACTCGAAACTACTCGCAAGCACTCCCAACCACACACAACCACTCACAACCACTCGCAACCTATCTCAACCACTCGCAACCACTCGCAACCACTCCTAATCACGCGCAACCACTTGTAACCACTCGCAACCGCTCCCAACCACTTGCAATCACTCGGAACCGCTCACAACCACTCACAACCACTTGCAACCACTCGCAACCACTCGCAACTAATCGCAACCACTTGCAACCACTCAAAACCACTCGCAACCACTTGCAACCACTCCCAACCATTTGGAACCACTTACAACCAATTAAAACCTTCAACCACTTGCAACCACTCGCAACCACTCCAAACCACTCACAACTACTCGAAAGCTCTCGGAACCACTCGCAACTACTCACAACCACTCACAACTACTTGAAAGCTCTCGCAACCACTCGCAACCACTCACAACCACTCACAACCATTTGCAACCACTCGCAACCACTATGAACCAATTGTAACCACTCGCAACCATTCAGAACCATTTGCAACCACTCACATCCACTCGCAACGTCTTGCAACCACTCGCAGCCACTCGCAACCACTCGCAACTACTTACAAACTCTCGCAACCACTCGCAACCACTCGCAACCACTATAAACCAATCGTAACCTCTCGCAACCACTCACAACCATTTGCAACCACTCACAACCACTCGCAACCACTCGCAACCACTCGCAACCACTATAAACCAATCGTAACCTCTCGCAACCACTCACAACCATTTGCAACCACTCACATCCACTCGCAACCTCTTGCAACCACTCGCAGCCACTCGCAACCACTCGCAACTACTTACAAACACTCGCAACCACTCGCAACCACTCGCAACCACTTGCAACCATTTACAACCACTAGTAATCACTTGCAACAACTCGTAGCCACTTGCAACCACTCACAACCACTCACCACTACTCGCAACCACTTGCAACCACTCGCAAGCACTCGCAAGCACTCGCAACAACTCGCAATCTCTCACAACATCTTGCAACCACTCGCAATCACTTGCAACCACTCGCAACTACTCGCAACCACTCCCAACCAATCGCAACTCCTCGCAGCCACATGCAACCACTCGTAACTTCTCGCAACCACTCGCAACCACTCGCAACCACTTGCAACCACTC
>SZWC01000023.1:778322-809062 GCA_023375785.1 Penium margaritaceum | reverse complement strand
CACTCACAACCACTCGCAACCACTCGCAACCACTCGCAACCACTCGCAACCACTTGCAACCACATACAACCACTCGCAACCACTCACACCCACTCACAACTACTGGCAACCACTCGTAACCACTCGCAACCACTCGTAACCACGTGCAACCACTCACAACCACTCGCAACCACGAGAAACTACTTGGAACCACTCGCAACCACTCGCAACCACTGGCAACCACTCGCAACTACTCGCATCCACTCGCAACCACTCGCAACCCCTTGTAACCACTCGCATCAACTCCCAACCGCTCACAACCACTCACAACCACTAGCAACCACTCGCAACCACTCGCAACCACTCGTAACCACTTGCAACCACTTGTAGCCACTCGCGACCACTCACAACCACTCGCAAGTGCTCGCAACAGCTTGAAACTACTCACAACCGATTGAAACCACTCCCAACAACTTGCAACCACTTGCACCCACTTGCAGCCACTCAAAACCGCTCGCAAGCAATCGCAACCACTCGCAACCGCTCACAACCACTTACAACCACTTGCAAGTGCTTGGAACCACTCGCAACCACTCATAATTGCTCACAACCACTTGCAACCACTCAGAAATACTCGCAACCAATCATAACCACTCGCAACCACTCACAATCACTTGCAACCACTTGCAACCACTTGCAGCCACTCCCAGCAACTCGCAACCACTCGCAGCCACTCGCAATCACCCGTAACCACTCGCAACCACTCGCAACCGCACGCAACCACCTGCAAACAATTGCAACCAATTGCAACCACTCGCAGCCACTTGCAACCACTTGCAACCACTCGCAACCATGCGTAATCACTTACAACCACTCGCAACCAGTCGCAACCACTCGCAACCACTCTGAACCACTTGCAACGACTTACAACCACTTGCAACTACTCGCAACCAGTCTCAACCACTCCAAACCACTCGTAACCACTCGCAACCACTCGTAACCACTCGTAACGACTCAGAATCACTTGCAACCATTCGAAACCATTTGCAACCACTCGCAACCACTCGCAACCACTGGCAACCACTCGCAACTACTCGCAACCACTCCTCACTACTCACAACCACTCCCAACCACTCACAACCACTCACGACCACTCGCAACCCCTTGCAACCACTCGTAACTACGTGCAACCACTTGTAACCACTCGCAACCACTCCCAACCTCTTGCAACCACTCGCAACCACTTGCAACCACTCACAACCATTTTCAACCACTCGCAACCACTCGCAATAATGGGCTCGGAATACTAGTTATCAAATAGCAAGTACAAAGACTTTCATTAAGTAGTGGCACGGTGTGGCTAGCGTGCAAAGTGACCAACCAAAGGATGCATACGTCAATGACTACTACCAAAGAAGTCCACTTTTGCCAAAGAATTCCACTAAGCAGTGCTGCTGATGTAAGTTATCGTCAAAGCGGAGAGACGCGATGTGGCGGTGGCAGCAGCTGAAGACTGCAGATCCAAGAAGTGAAGCGCTGGTGGCGGCAGAGCGATGACTCGGTCACAAGGCACCAGGTACTGTGTCAGCAGAATGCAATGAGTGACAGCAGAAGGAGAAAACGCAGGTAGAAGTAGCTGTTGCGCGCAGGCAGGTCAAAGAAGTGCCGCAAGCACAGTGGCATGATAAGTCCCAATACGTTAGGCGCAAAGCTTCAAGAGAGACGAGGCGCCAGAGTTGCAAGGTAGGCATGATACCGAGAGAGAATTGTGATGGCTAGGCAGGTAAAGGAGTGGTTACAAGTGGCTCCAAGTGGTTGCAAGTTGTTGCAAGTGTTTGCGAGTTGTTGCGAGTGGTTGCGAGTGGTTACAAATGGTTACAAGTGGTCGCGAGTGGTTGCGAGTGGTTGCGAGTGGTTGCGAGTGGTCACAAGTTGTTGCGAGTGGTTGCGAGTGGTTGCGAGTGGTTGCGAGTGCTTGCGAGTGGTTGCTAGTGGTTGCTAGTGGTTGCCAGTGGTTGCGAGTGGTTGCGAGTGGTTGCGAGTGGTTGCAAGTGGTTGCAATTGGTTGCGAGTGGTTGTGAGTGGTTACGAGTGGTTGCAAGTGGTTACGAGTGGTTGCGAGTGGTTGCAAGTGGTTGCGAGTGGTCGGGAGTGGTTGCAAGTGGTTGCAAGTGGTTGCGCATGGTTGCAAGTGGTTGCAAGTAGTTGCGTGTGGTTGCGATTGGTTTTGTGTGGTTGCGAGGGGTTGCGACTGGTTGCGAGTGGTTCCATGTGGTTACGAGTGGTTGCATATGGTTCCGAGTGGTTATGCGTGGTTGCGAGTGGTTGTGAGTAGCTGCGAGTGGGTGGGAGAGGTTGCCAGTAGTTGCGAATGGTTGTGAGTGGTTGCGAGTGGCTGCAAGTGGTTGGGAGTGGTTGTGAGTGGTTGCCAGTGGTTGCCAGTGGTTGCGAGTGATTGCGAGTGCTTCCAAGTGGTTGTGAGTGGTTGCCAATGGTTGTGAGTGGTTGCCAGTGGTTGCGAGTGGCTACGAGTGGTTGCGAATGGTTGCGAGTGGTTGTGAGTTGTTGCAAGTGGTTGCGAGTGGCTGTGAGTGGTTAGGAGATGTTGCGAGTGGTTGCGAGTGGTTGCAAGAGGTTACAAGTGGTTGCCAGTGGTTGCAAGTCGTTGCGAGTGCTTGGGAGTGGTTGCGAATCGTTGCAAGTGGTTGTGAGTGGCTGCGAGTGGTTGCGAGTAGTTGCGAGTGGTAGTGAGTGGTTGTGAGTGGTTGCAAGTGGTTGTAAGTGGTTGATAGTGGTTGTAAGTAGTTGCAAGTGGTTGCGAGTGGATGCGAGTGGTTGCGAGTTGTTGTAAGTGGTAGCGAGTGGTAGCGAGTGGTTGCGAGTAGTTGCAAGTGGTTGTGAATGGTTGTAAGTGGTTGTGAGTGGCTGCGAGTTGTTACCATTGGTTCGAGTGGTTGCGAGTGGTTTCAAGTTGTTGTGAGTGGTTGTGAGTGGTTATGAGTGATTGCGAGTGCTTGCAAGTGGTTGTGATAACTAGTACTCACAACCATTCGCAACCACTCGTAACCACTCACAACTAATTGCAACCACTCGAAACCACTTGCAACCACTTGCAACCACTCACAACCACTCACAATCAATTGCAACCACTCACAACCACTCACAACAACTTGCAACCATTTGCAACCAGTCGTAACAACTGGCAACCACTTACAACCACTCGCAACCATGCGCAACTAATCGCAACCACTACCAGCAACTCGCAACCAGTTACAACCACTCACAACCACTCACAACAACTCGCAACCACTCGCAACCACGTGCAACCACTCGCAACCACTCGTTACCACTCGCAACCACTCATAACCACTCACAACCACTCCCAACCACATGCAACCACTTGCAACCACTCGCAACGACTCGCAACCACTCACAACCACTTGCAACCACTCACAACCACTTGTTACCACTTGCAACCACTCGCAACCACTCGCAATCACTCGCAACCACTTGCAACCACTCACAACCACTTGCAACCACTCGCAACCACTCGCAACGACTCGCAACCACTCACAACCACTTGCAACCACTCACAACCACTTGTTACCACTTGCAACCACTCGCAACCACTCGCAACGACTCGCAACCACTCACAACCACTTGCAACCACTCAAAACCACTCGCAACAACTCGTAGTTACTCGCAACCACTCACAACCACTCACAACCACTCCCAACCACTTGCAACCACTTGCAACCACTCGCAACGACTCGCAACCACTCACAACCACTTGCAACCACTCACAACCACTTGTTACCACTTGCAACCACTCGCAACCACTCGCAATCACTCGCAACCACTTGCAACCACTCACAACCACTTGCAACCACTCACAACCACTTGTAACCACTTGAAACCACTTGCAACCACTCACAACCACTCGTAACCACTCGCAACAACTCGCAACCACTTGCAAGCACTCGTTATCACTCATAAGCACTCACAATCACTCACAACCACTTGCAACCACTCGCAACCACTCGAACCAATCGTAACCACTCACAACCACTCACAACCGCTTGCAACCACTCACAACCACTTGCAAGCACTCAAAACCACTTGCAACCACTCGCAAGCACTCACAACCACTGGCAATCAATTGCAACCACTCGCAACCACTTGCAACCACTTGCAACCATTCGCAACCACTCCCAACAACTCGCAATCACTTGCAACCACTCGCAACCATGCGCAACCACTTGCAATCACTCCCAACAACTCGTAACCACTTGCAACCACTCACAACCACTCACAACCACTCGCAACCACTCGCAACCATGTGCAACCACTCGCAACCACTAGTAACCACTCGCTACCACTCGTAACCACTCGCAACCACTCACAACCACTCACAACCACTCGCAACCACTCGCAACCATGTGCAACCACTCGCAACCACTAGTAACCACTCGCTACCACTCGTAACCACTCGCAACCACTCCCAACCACATGCAACCACTCGCACCCACTCGCAACCACTGACAACCACTCGCAACCACTCACAACCACTCGCAACCACTTGCAACTACTCGCAGCCACTCGCAACCATTCGCAACCACTTGCAACCACTCACAACTACTTGCAACCAATTGCAATTACTTACAACCACTCACAACCACTCGCAGCCTCTTACAACAACTCACAACCACTCGCAACCACTCATAACCACTCACAGCCACTTGCAAGCACTCGCAATCACTCATAGCCAATCCCAATCACTCACAACCACTTGCAACGACTCGCAACCACTCGAACCAACCGTAACCACTCACAACCACTCACAACCACTTGGAAGAACTCACAAACACTTGCAACCACTCGCAACCACTCGCAACCACTCGCAACCATTTGCAACCACTTGCAACCACATGCAACTACTTTTAACCACTCGCAACCAATTGCAACCACTTGCAACCACTCAAAACCACTGACCACCACTCGCAACCAAGAGCAACCACTTGCAACCACTAACAACCACTCGCAGCTATTCGCAACCACTCCCAACCACTTGCAACCACTTGCAACTACTCGCAACCACTCGCAACCACTCGCAACCACTCCCAACCACTCGCAACCACTCGTAACCACTCACAACCAATCGCAACCACTTGCAACGACTCGAAACCACTCGCAGCCACTCGCAACCACTCCTAGCCACTCGCAACCACTGGCAACCACTCACAACCATTGGCAACCACTCACAACTACTTGCAATCACTCGGAATAACTCACAACCACTGACAACCATTGGCAACCACTCACAACCTCTTGAAACCACTAGCAACTACTCGCAACCACTCACAACCATTTGCAACCACTCGCAACCTCTCCCACCCATTCGCAGCCACTCACAACCACATGCAACCACTCAAAACCACTTGCAACCATTCACAACCACTCGCATCCACTTGCAACAACTCGCAATCACATGCAACCACTCGCAATGAAACAAAACCACTCGCAACCACTCGCAACCACTTGCAAACACTTGCAACCATGCACAATCACTTGCAACCACTCACAACCACTCGCGACCACTCGCAACCACTTGCAACCACTCGCAACCACTCGCAACCACTTACAACCACTAGTAACCACTCACAACCACTCGCAACCACTTGCAACCACTTCCAACCACTCGAAACCACTCGCAACCACTTGCAACCACTAGCAACCACTCGCAACAAGTCGCAACAACTCGCAACCACTCACAACCACTCGCAACCACTCGCAACCACTTACAACCACTAGTAACCACTCACAACCACTCGCAACCACTTGCAACCACTTCCAACCACTCGAAACCACTCGCAACCACTTGCAACCACTAGCAACCACTCGCAACAAGTCGCAACAACTCGCAACCACTCACAACCACTCGCAACCACTCGCAACAAAATGCAACCAATGGCAACCACTCGCAACCACTGGCAACCACTCGCAACCACTTGTAACCACTCACAACTACTTGCAACCACTTGCAACCACTCGCAACCACTCCCAGCCACTTGCAACCACTTGCAACCACTTGAAGCCACTCATTCACCTGCCTCGCCATCACAATTCTCTCTCGGACTCCTTCCTACCTTGCATTTCTGGCATCTCGTCTCTCTTGAAGCTTTGCGCCTAAGTTATCGGAAGTGCTCACACCTTTGTGCTTGCATCACTTCTTTGATCTGCCTCACGCAATAGTTGCTTCTACCTGCGTTTTCTCCTGTTATTGTCACTCATTGTATTCTTCTTACATGGTATTAGAGCATCAGGCAACAGTACCTGGTGCCCTGTGACCGGGTCATCGCTCTGCCGCCACCAGCGCTTCACTTCTCGGATCTGCATTCCTCAGCCGCTGCCAATGCCCCTGAGTCTCTCCGCTTTGATGATAGCTGACATCAGCAGCACCGCTTAGTGCACTTCTTTTGTAATATTTGACTTCTTTGGTAATATTCAGTGACATATGCATCCTTTGGTTGGTCACTGTGCACGCTAGCCACACCGTGCCACTAATGTTTGAAGGTATTTGTACTTGCTAGTTGATAACTAGTGTCCCCAACCTATTGTTTCCCCCTCTGACCATTTGTGACTCGTGTTATAAGTTTTCAACATTGAACACACACTGTGAGACTGTGTTGGTCATGGTTTGTGGCACATGTATACTTTGGTTTGTCACTGTACATTGTTGCCACACCGCGTCACTACGTACTGAAGGTCTTTATGCTATTTAGGTGATAGCCAGTGTTCCCAAGCCATTGTTACCCCCTCTGACTATTTGTGACTCTTGTTGTGAGTAGTCAAAGTTGACTACATGAAGTGAAATTCTTTGGTTATGGTCACTGACATATGCATACTTTGTTTGGTCACTGTGCATAGTAGCCACACCCTACAACTGCGTGTTTAAGTTATTTTTCCTTTCTAGTCGATACATAGGATTCCCAAACCATTGTCTCCACCTTTGACCATTTGTGACACGTGTTATGAGTTGTCAATGTTGACCACACATAGTGGACTTCTTTGGTCATAGTCAGTGACGTATGCATCCTTTCGTTGGTCACTGTGCATGGTAGCCACACCGTGCCACTACTTGTTGAAGGTCTTTGTACTCGCTATTTGATAACTAGTTTTCCAAACCCATTGTTTCCCCCCCCTGACCATTTGTGACTTGTGTTATGAGTTTTCAACGTTGACCACACATGGTGAAATTCTTTTGGTCATGGTTAGAAACATATGCCTACTTTGGTTCGTCACCGTACTTGGTTGCAACGCCATGTTACTACGTACTGAAGGTCTTTGTGCTTTATAGTTGATGGCCAGTATTCCCAAACCATTGTTACCCCCTCTGACTATCTGTGACTATTATTATGAGTTGTCAACGTTGAGCACATTAAGTGAAAGTCTTTGGTCATGGTCAGTGACATATGAATACTTTGGTTGGTAACTTTGCATGGTATCCACACTGTGCCACTACATATTGAAGGTATTGAGCTTGCTAATCAATTAATTGTATTCACAAGCCATTGTTTCCTCCTCTGACCATTTGTGACTCTTGTTATGAGTTATCAAACTTGACCACACACATTGACATTCTTTGGTCATGGTCAGTGATACATGCGTACTCTGGTTGGTCATTGTACATCGTAGCCACACCGTGCCACTACTTCTTGAAGGTCCGTGTGCTTGCTAGTTGATACCTGGTGTTCTAAAACCATAGTTTCCCCCTTTGGCCATTAGTGAATTGTAGTATGAGCTATCAATGTTAACCACACAAATCGGATTTCTTTGGTCAAAGGCAGTACATATGCCTACTTTGGTGGGTCATTCTGCATGGTAGCCACACCATGCTACTACTTATTGAAGGTCGTTGTACTTGCTACTTGAAAACTAATATATGGAAACCATTGTTTCCCCCTCTGACCATTTGTGACTTGTGTTATGGTTTGAGAAAGTTGACCACCGATACTGAAATTCTTTGGTCATCGTTAGTGAAGTATGCCTATTTTGGTTGTTCGGTGTGCAGAGTAGCCACACCGTGCCAGTATGCATTGAAGTTCTTTGTCCTTTCTAGTTGATACATAGGTTTCCTAAACCATCGTGCCTCCCTCTGACCATTTGTCACTCGTGTTATGCATTTTCAATGTTGACCCCACATACCGGACTTCTTTGGTCATAGTCAATGACATATGGATCCTTTGGTTGATCAACGTGCACGCTAGCCACACCGTGCCACTACTTGTTGAAGGCATTTGTACTTGTTAGTTGATAACAAGTGTTCCAAGCCCATTGCTTCCCCCTCTTACCAGTCGTGACTCGTGTTATGAGTTCTCAACGTTGACCACACACTGTGAAATTCGTTTTGTCATGTCAGTGCCATATGCCTACTTTGGTTTATCACTGTACAGGGTTGCCATGCTGTGTCACTACGTAATGAAGGTCTTTGTGCTTTCTAGTTGATAGCGAGTGTTCCCAAACCATTGTTACCCCCTCTGACTATCTGTGACTCTTCTTGTGAGTTGTCAACGTTGACCACATGAAGTGACATTATTTAGTCATGGTCAGTGACATGTGCATGCTTTGGTTGGTCATTGTGCATGGAAACCACACTGTGCCACTACATATTGAAGGTCTTTGTACTTGCCAATCGATGACTATAATTCACAAACCATTTTCCCCCCTCTGACCATTTCTGACTCGTGTTGTGCATTTTCAAAGTTGACCACACATAGTGACATTCTTTGGTCATGGTCAATGACACATGCCTACTTTGGTTGGTCATTGTACATGGTCGCCACACCTTGCCACTACTTGTTAAAGGTCCATGTGCTTGCTAGTTGATACCTGGTGTTCCCAAATCATGGTTTCCCCCTCTGACCATTTGTCACACGTATTAGAAGTTGTCAACATTGACCACACACAACGGATTTCTCTGGTCAATGGCAGTACATATGCCTAATTTGGTTGCTCATTGTACATGGTAGCCACATTGTGCTTCTACTTATTCAAGGTTGTTGTACTTGCTAGTGGAAAACTAATATTCCGAAACCATTGTTTCCCCCTCTAACCACTTGTGACTCGTGTAATTGGTTGTGAACGTTAGCCACCCATACTGAAATTCTTTGGTCATGGCAAATGACATATGCCTAGCTTGGTTGTTCGGTGTGCATAGTAGCCACACCGTGCCACTACTTCTTGAAGTTCTTTGTCCTTTCTAGTCGATACATAGGGTGCCCAAACCATTGTCTCTGCCTCTGAACATTTCTCACTCGTGTTATGAGTTGTTTATGTCAACCACACATAGTGGATTTCTTTGGTTATAGGCAGTGACGTATGCATCATTTGGTTGGTCACTGTGCATGCTAGCTACAGCGTGCCACTACTTGTTGAAGGTGTTTGCACTTGCTTGTTGATAACTAGTGTTCCAGACCCGTTGTTTCCCCCTATGACCATTTGTGACTCGTGTTATGAGTTTTCAACGTTGACCACACACTGTGAAATTATTTTGGACATGGTTAGTGGCATATGCCTACTTTGGGTTGTCACTGTACACGGTTACCACGCTGTGTCACTACATACTAAAGGTATTTGTGCTTTCTAGTTGATAGCCAGTGTTCCTAAACCAGTGTTACACCCTCTGACTATCGGTGACTCTTGTTGTGAGTTGTCAATGTTAACCACATGAAGTAGAATTCGTTGGTCATGGTCAGTGACATATGCATCCTTTGGTTGGTCATCGTGCATGGTAGCCACATTGTGCCACTACATATTGAAGATATTTGTACTTGCTAATCAATACCTAGTATTCACAAATCAACGTTTCCCCCTCTGACCATTTGTGACTTGTGTTATGAGTTGTCAAAGTTGACCACACATAGTGACATTCTTTGGTCATGGTCAGTAACACATGCCTACCTTGGTTGGTCATTGTACATGGTAGCCACACTGTGCCAGTGCGTATTGAAGGTCCCTGTGCTTGCTAGTTGATACCCGGTGTTCCCAAACCATTCTTTCCCCCTCTAACCATTTGTGACTCGTATTATGAGTTGTCAACGTTGACCAGGCACTGCGGATTTCTTTGGTTAAAGGCAGTTCATATGCCTACTTTGGTTTGTCATTGAGCATGGTAGCTACACTGTGCTACTTCTTCTTGAAGGTTGTTGTACTTGCTTGTTGAAAACTAATACTCCAGAACCATTGTTTCCCCCTCTCACCATTTGTGACTCGTGTTATGGGACTTGAACATTGACCACCCATACTGAAGTTCTTTAGTCATGGTCAGTGACAGATGCCTAGTTTAATTGTTTTGTGTGCATGTTAGCCATACCGTGCCACTACGTATTGAAGTTCTTTGTCCTTTCTAGTCAATACATAGGGTTCTCAAACCATTTTCTATCCCTCTGACCATTTGTGACTCGTGTTGCGAGCTGTCAATAATGACCACACCTAGTGGACTTATTTGATCGTAGTCAGTGACGTATCCATCCTTTGGTTGGTCACCGTGCACGCTAGCCACACTGTGCCACTACTTGTTGAAGGTTTGTGTACTTGCTAGTTGATAACTAGTATTCCCAGTCCATTGTTTCCCCCTTTGACCATTTGTGACTCGTGTTATGCGTTTTCAACATTCACCACATTGTGAACTTCTTTTGGTCATGGTTAGTGGAATATGCCTACGTTGGTTTGTCACTGTACATGGTTTCCACGCCATGTCCCTAGGTACTGAAGATCTTTGTGCATTATAAATGATAGCCAGTGTTCCCAAACCATTGTTATCCCCTCTGCTTATATGTGACTCTTGTTGTGAGTTGTGAACGTTGACCACATGAAATGAAATTCTTTGGTTATGGTCAATGACATATGCATTCCTTTGTTGGTCATTGTTGTCAGGATGAGATCCGCGTGGTGCGGTCCCGACGTTTGTCCTATCGCCTCTAATGATTCATGTCTACTGTTTTGGGCGAACCTGAGACTGAGCATGAGCTTTCTGGTCGCCTCACGCTATGTGAGCAGGAATTTAGAGACAGTCAGTTTGCGAAGGGAATAACGTCGTTTTGCGTTAGTTGTTGAACATACACATGATCACAACACTTATTGGGCTAGTCATCAGCTTTCCAACGCACCAAACCGCGCGCAATTCGGCCAAGCGTAGCTCAAGTTATGCTTGCCGAAGTGCAGGCCTCACCCACCACAGAAGCCTGACGCCGCCACTGGCCGTGGCGCCTTCATTCACGTGCAAAGCGCTTTTCCCAAGGCGCATGTCCCATTGCACATGGTGTATGGGTCCCCTACACTGTCTCCACGCACCCTACCCACTTTTGGGTCGTGTTTGGTGATGGGGTGTGACGAGGTTCGAAACCTGTCCGCGGACCTGCAGTCAGAATTTTGACGAAGTCCCCGAGTAACAAAATGTACTACTGAGTTCCGGACGTCGAGCCAGGATTTTGGCGAAGTCCCTCAGTAACAACCTGCACTACTGGATCCGGTGGATGATCCGCCAGATCAGGTGGATCATCCACCGGACGCCTCGGCAGGCCTATCGGAGCATTTTCTCCACATGGTGTTTTTGTTACTTGGTTTGGTCGATTGTCGACCGGATTTCAAGTCGAAGCCAGCTCCAAGAGCCGCTGCGCATACTCCAACTTTGGAAAGCCATATCGCCTTCGATACTTGTCCGATTCCAGCCAAACAACTTCCACCGGATTCAGCAACTTGTCAACTTTCAGGGGCAATCCTCTGTTTTGGGATCCGAGCAAATGTAAAGTTGCCAGATCCGCCGGAGCGGCGTTTCCATTTTCTGGCGGCTCGTCAGCGCCTCCCGGCGCTGCACTTGGGCATGCGGAGGGGCAAGTTTTCAACAACTGTGCATGGTAGCCACACTGTGCCACTGCATATTGAAGGTCTTTGTACTTGCTAACCAATAACAAGTATTCACAAACCATTGTTTACCCCTTTGACCATTTCTGACTCGTGTTATGAATTGTCAAAGTTGACCACACATAGTGACATTCTTTGCTCATGGTCAGTGACATATGCCTAGTTTGGTTGTTCGATGTGCATAGTAGCCACACCGTGCCACTAGGTATTGAATTTCTTTGTCCTTTCTAGTCGATACATAGGGTTCCCAACACATTCTCTCCCTCTGACCATTTCTCACTCGTGTTATGCCTTGTCAATGTCGACCACACATAGTGGACTACTTTGGTTATAGTCAGTGCCTTATGCATCCTTTGGTTGGTAACTCTGTACGCTAGCAACACTGTGCCACTACTTGTTGAAGGTGTTTGTACTTGCTTGTTGATAACTAGTGTTCCAGACCCATTGTTTCCCCCTCTAACCATTTTTGACTCGTGCTATGAGTTCTCAGCGTTGACCACACACTGTGAAATTCTTTTGGTCATGGTTAGTGGCATATTCCTACTTTGGTTTGTCACTATAAACAGTTGCCACGCCGTGTGACTTCGTACTGAAGGTCTTTGTGCTTTCTCGTTGATAGCCAGTGTTCCCAAACCATTGTTACCCCCTCTCTGACTATATAGTACTCTTATTGTGTGTTGTCAACGTTGACTGCATGAAGTGAAATTCCTTGGTCATGGTCTGTGACTTATGCATACTTTGTTTGCTCACTGTGCACGGTATCCACACTGCTCCACTACATATTGAAGGTCTTTGTACTTGCTAATCGATAACTAGTATTCACAAACCATTGTTTCCCCCTCTGACCATTTGTGACTCGTGTTCTGAGTTGTCAAAGTTGACCACACATAGTGACATTCTGTGGTCATGGTCAGTGACACATGCCTACTTTGGTTGGTTGTTTTACATGGTAGCAACAATGTGCCACTACTTATTGAAGGTCCGTGTGCTTGCTAGTTGATACCTGGTGTTCCTAAATCATTGCTTCCCCCTGCGACCATTTGTGACTCATGTTATGAGTTGTCAACGTTGACCACACACAACGCAGCTCTTTGGTCAAAGGCAATACATATGTCTACTTTGGTCGGTCATTGTGCATGGTAGCCACATCGTGCTACTACTTATTGAAGGTTGTTGTACTTGCTACTTGAAAACAAATATTGCGAAACCATTGTTTCCCCCTCTGACCATTAATGACTCGTGTTATGGGTTGTGAACGTTGACCACCCATACTGAAATTCTTTGGTCATGGTCAGTAACATATGCCTAGTGTGGTTATTTGTTGTGCATAGTAGCCACATCGTGCCACTACGTATTGAAGTTCTTTGTCCTCTCTAGTCAATACATAGGGCTTCCAAACCATGTTCTCTCCCTCTTACCAATAGTGACTCGTGTTATGAGTTGTCAATGTTGACCACACATAGTGGACTTCTTTGGTCATAGTCTGTTACGTGTGGATCCTTTGATTGGTCACTGTGCAAGCTAGTTACACCGTGCCTCTAATTGTTGGATGTCTTTGTACTTGCTAGTTGATAACTAGTGTTCCCAACCCATTGTTTCCCCCTCTGACCATTTGTGACATCTGTTATGAGTTTTCAATGTTGACCACAAACTGTGAAATTCTTTTGGTCATTGTTAGTGGAATATGCCTGCTTTGGTTTGTCAATATACATGGTTGCCACGCTGTGTCACTACGTACTGAAGGCTTGTGTGCTTTCTAGTTGATAGCCTGTGTTCCCAAACCATTGTTACCCCCTCTGCCTATATGTGACACTTGTTATGAGTTGTTAACGTTGACCACATGAAGTGAAATTCTTTGGTCATGGTCAGTGACATATGCATACTTTTGTTGGTCACTGTGCATGGTAGCCACACTGTGCCACTACATATTGAAGGTGTTAGTACTTGCTAACCAATAACGAGTATTCACAAACCATTGTTTCCCCCCTCTGACCATTTATGTCTCGTGTTATGAGTTTACAAAGTTGACCACACATAGTGATATTCTTTGGTCATGGTTAGTGACACATGCCTACTTTGGTTGGTCATTTTACATGGTTGCCACACCGTGCCACTACTTTTTGAAGGTCCCTGTGCTTGCTTGTTGATAACTGGTGTTCCTAAACCACTGTTTTCCCTCTCACCATTTGTGACTCGTATTATGAGTTGTCAACGTTGACCACACACATCGGATTTCTTTGGTAAAAGGCAGTACATATGCATACTTTGGTCGGTCATTGTGCATGGTAGCCAGACTGTACTACTACTTATTGAAAATCGATATACTTGCTAGTTAAAAACCAACATTCCAAAACCATTTTTTCCCCCTCTGACCATTTGTGACTCGTGGTATGGGTTCTGAACGTTGACCACCCATACTGAAATTCTTTGATCATGGTCAGTAACATATGCCTAGTTTGGTTGTTCGGTGTGCATAGTAACCACACCGTGGCACTACGTATTGAATCTATTTGTCCTTTCTAGTCAATGCATAGGGTCCCCAAACCATTGTCTCTCCCTGTGACCATTTGCGAGTTGTGTTATGAGTTGTCAACCCTGTTATGACTGTGCACGCTAGCCACACCGTGCCATTGCTTGTTGAAGGTCTTTATACTTACTAGTTGATTACTAGTGTTCCCAATCCATTGTTTCCCCCTCTGACTATTTGTGACTCGTGTTATGAGTTGTCAACATTGACCACACACTGTGAAACTCTTTTGGTCATGGTTAGCGGCATATGCCTACTTTGGTTTGTCACTCTACATGGTTGGCACGCCCTGTCACTATGTACTGAAGGTCGTTGTGCTTTCTAGTTGATAGCCAGTGTTCCCAAACCATTTTTATCCCCTCTGAATATGTGTGACTCTTGTTGTGAGTTGTCAGCGTTGACCACATGAAGTGAAATTCATTGGTCATTGTCAGTGATAGATGCATACTTTCGTTGGTCATTGTGCATCGTGGCTAGACTGTGCCAGTACATATTGAAGGTCTTTGTACGTGATAATCAATAACTATTATCCACAAACCATTGTTTCCCCCTCTGACCATTTGTGACTCGTGTTATGAGTTGTCAAAGTTGACCACACATAATGACATTCTTTGGTCATTGTTAGTGACACATGCCTACTCTGGTTGGTCATTGTACATGGTAGCCACACTGTGCTACTACTTATTGAAGGTCCCTATGCTTGCTAGTAAATACCAGGTGGTCCCAAAACATTATTTTCCCATATGACCATTTGTGAGTCGCATCATGAGTTGTGAACGTTCACCACACACCGTGGATATCTTTGGTGAAAGGTATTACATATGCCTATTTTGGTTGGTCATTGTGCATGGTAGCCACACCGTGCTACTGAGTATCAAAGGTTGTTGTACTTGCTACTTGAAAATTAATAATCCGAAACCATTGTTTCTCCTAGTAACCGTTTGTGACTCGTGTTATGGGTTGTGAACGTTGACCACCCTTACTGAAATTCTTTGGTCATGGTCAGTGACATATGCCTAGTTTGGTTGTTTGGTGTGCATAGAAGCCACACTGTGCCACAACGTAATGAGGTTTTTTGTCCTTTCTAGTCGATACATAGGGTTCTAAAATCATCGTCTCTCCCTCTGACCATTTGTGACTTCTGTTATGAGTTGTCAATATTGACCACACATAGTGGACTTCTTTGGTCATAGTCATTGATGTATGAATCCTTTGGTTGGTCACTGTGAACTGAGGGGCGCCCGACGTGACCGTTTTGACGAGCCCTTGGGATAAACCTCCCAATCCTTGACCCCTTGGTGTGTGGGCCGAACCTTGAGATGTCGCACGACCCTCTCGTAACAGCAAGACCGCTGCTAGTGACCGAGGTTCCCGCCGTGGGACTCTCCTGGCGGCGTTTGCGCCAAGGTGCGCTGCGGAAGACTTGTAGGAACAAATGGACGTGTGCGAGGCAATACTTGGAACACAAGGAGAGTTGGGCAATAAATGAATCCTTTAGACTTGATGGATCAGTACAAGGCAATGTATCGAGTCTCTGGGTAAGATTGCCATGCCTAGATCAACCCCTAGGCTTCCTTATGTACCAGCCCCTATGGGGCAGCCGAAATCTACTCAGCACTCCAAAACCCTCTATCGAGCCGCACTCATGCAAATAACACATGCATCATGTAGTACGCACCAACAACTTTCCAATGCACCAAGTAACGCCTCAATCGGTGAAGAAACGGCTAAGTTATGGGCATTTGAGTGCTCAACGCGTGACGGCCGCTAACAGCACCGCCAGCGGGAGTCACGGCCGCCCGAAGCGCCCTTGCTTGCGAATGCAGCTCCAGCCGCCATCCCAAAGTGCCCATGGACCCCAATGAACCTTGCCTCATTGGCTAAGCATCCATCCAGGGGCACTTTGGCTGCAGTGGGCGAGAAAGTTGCTCCGCCGTGCTCGGGGTCGAACTGGTACGTGTCCTGTTTCTGGAGGTGCACCTCCCACCTTTGCACGTCCGTATCTTTCTTGTCCCTGCACGGAATGACCCGGTCTTGGATTGATTTCACACGGTTTTTCATGTACAATACAATGGGAGCATCAAAGCATGCATCTGATCCTAGCATGATGACGTAATCACGGCCTCGACCGGCGGCTTCCATAACATCACTCCCCCCTCTGAGGGTGCATCGTCCCGATGCGCTCTTGGTGCGCTCGGAGGACCGTTTGACAGCACAGCCCCTGTGGAAATTGGCTTTGGGGACCCAGCCGTTGTGCTCAAGCCCATAGCCAAGCCATTGCACCAGATACTGCCACCCATTACCACGCCGACGGTGCCCGAGAATCGTCTCCACCACATACTCATCTTCACCCTCCACCAAGACCGGTGGGGGAGGAGCCTGTCCTCGCGCAGCAAACTGCGCATCCGACTTCTTGTAGGCCTTGAGAAGAGAAGCATGGAACACGGGATAGATCCCATAGTGGTCTGGAAGCTCCAACTTGCAGCTCACCGTGGACCGCTTCTCCTTGACCTGAAAAGGGCCCACCCACCGTGGCTTGAGCTTGTCGCTGCTCACCCCTGCCAGCTGCAGGTTCCGCAAGCTCAGCAGCACTTGTTGTCCCACCGAGAACTCCTTGGCTTTCTGGTGCTTGTCCGCTTGCCGCTTCATCTGCTGCTGTGCCTTGTGTAGCGCCGCGCGTGTACCGCGCCATACCTCTGTGAAGTCACTTTTAAACTGCTGCACCGCGGGTAGGTCCGACCCCGTTGCCATCTTTGAGGGACATGCAGGCTGCATCTCATATACTACCTCAAAGGGAGACCGTCCTGTAGAGGCATGCACTACAGAGTTGTAGGCAAACTCAGCCACCGGGAGCTTGCATTCCCATCTCTCGCCATCTGGCTCCAAGATCCCCCACAGTAGCTGCTCCATGGTCTGATTGGTGCGCTCAGCTTGGCCATCCGTTTGGGGATGGTAGGCCGATGAAAGAGCCACACGGGTGGCCAGCTTCTTGAAAATTTCCTCCCAAATCGGGGAGGTGAAGCGCGGGTCGCGGTCCAAGACTATGCACTCCGGCACCCCGTGCAGTTTGATGACGTGTTGCAAGAGGAGTTGAGTCGTCTCTGCTGCCGTGACCTTCTCCGCACATGGAATAAAGTGCGCCATTTTTCTGAACCAGTCCACCACCACCAACACCATGGTGTTTCCCGTTGCATTCCGTGGAAGACCCCCCACAAAATCAAGTGAGATGTCCGTCCACGGATGTTCCGGCACCGGTAGCGGCTGCAGCTCCCCTAGCGCCCGTGTCCTCCGTGACTTGATTCTTTGGCACGTGTCACAGCTGCTCACGTACTCCTTGCAATCTGCTCCCATCGTCGCCCACCAATATTGGCGCGCAAGCGTCTTGAAGGTCTTGTCGTGGCCAAAATGACCACTCTAGTGCGAGTCATGCACCTCTTCCAACAGCGCTTGCCGCAACAACGCACTCCGCGGCACCAAAATTTGGTTCCCCTTCTCACACCGCCAGTACTCGCCGTCCCACTTGCACCCCTTCACCGCACTTCCGGCAAAGTCCTCGTCCTCCGCATAACCGTGTGCAAACAGACTACGGATGATTGGAGATCCTGCGTGCATTGTGATCGCATGTACATCCAAGTCTGGGCGACGCAAAAGCGGGTCCACTGGGTTGATCCTCCCTGGTTTATACTAGATCTTGTAGTCAAAGCCGCCCTCCAGAAGCTCCATCCACCGTGCTTGACGACGACTCAGGTTTGGCTGTGACTTGAGGTACTTGAGCGCGTAGTGGTCCGTGTGCACCACACACAGCCGTGCCTGAAGGTAGCACCTCCATTGCTTGAAGGCCTGGACCACCGTGAGCATCTCCTTCTCGTGGATTGGGTAGTTTAGCTCAGCCCCTTTCAGCTTCTTGGAGTAGTACAAAATGGGCTGCAAGCCCTTCCCTTGGTCTTGCATCAGCACCCCGGAAATCGCAGTCACTTGCGTCCATTGCCAACACGTACTCCTTGCTCATGTTTGGATGCACCAATACCGGGGCTTGACACATGGCAGCCTTCATTGCACCAAATGCTTGCCCCTCCTTCGCACCCCACTCCCATTGGCGCCCCTTCTTGAGCAAGTCGGTCAAGGGTGCTCCCATTGCTCCGTGCCCCCGGATAAACTTCCGGTAGTAGTTCGTAAAACCCAAGAAAACCTGGATGCCACGCATGCACGCCGGCTCTGGCCACTCCTTTACTGCTTCCACCTTTTTTGGGTCCATGCGGATTCCCCTCCAGCGGACAATGTGCTCGAGGAACTCCACCCCCTGCTTGGTGAATTCACACTTGCTGAGCTAGGCAAACAGCCCCTCCTTTCTCACCACTTCCATCACCGTCTGCAGGTTCTCTTGGCGCTCCTCCATCGTTCACGAATAGACAAGGATGTCGTCGAGTAAGACAACCACAAACTGGTCCAAGTAGGGGTGGAACACCCGGTTCATCAACGCCATGAACGTAGCAGGAGCATTCGTTAGCCCAAAAGGCATCACGAGATACTCAAAGTTTCCATAGCGCGTCCAAAACACGATTTTTTCCACATCATCCTCCGCGATGCGGATTTGTCGATACCCCGACCTCAGGTCCAGTTTGCTAAAGACGCGTGCGTCTCGTAGCTGGTCCAACAGCTCCTCGGCCAGCAGCAACGGGTAGCGATTCTTCACCGTGGTGTTGTTGAGCGCACTGTAGTCCACGCACATCCGCAGTTCTCCTGACTTCTTCTTGACAAACAGCACCGGCGCCGCGTATGGAGACACCGATGGTCAAATGAAGCCCTGGTCCACCAATTGCCCCAACTGCTTATTGAGCTCTGAAAGCTCCGCGTCGCTCATGCGGTTGTAAGACCGCACCATTGGTAACGAACCTGGCACCACCTCGATCTTGTGTTCGATGTCGCGCCGCGGTGGCAGCCCCTTTGGTAATTCCTCTGGAAAAACGTCGCCGAACTCCTTGAGCACCTCCCCAACACCAGGAGGCAACTCTGGAGCCCCTGCGCCTTCCACCGGCTGCCCCTCCGCTGCTTCAACCGCTCCAATCTGCTGCTCTGCTGCTTGTTGTGGATGCACCCATGCCAAGTAAACCTGGCCACCCTTGCGCTCGCACCGCTTCAGCTGCTGCAAGTTGATGACGCATAGCTGCTTTCCCGCTTCTGCCACTTCCGACTCCTTCCCCTCACCCCGCCACAAAGGCAAAGTAATTTTTTTCCGCCCGTCTTCACGACTACCCGGTTGCACCTCCAATCCACCTCTGGCTTTCAGGCGTGCAACCAATCCCGGCCAATCAAACAGTTGCAATCATCCATAGGGCAAGTGTGGAACTCCATGTCACAACCCAACTCACCCATACAGACTTTGTGCTTGACGAGAGGCTTGCTGCACTACACCAGTCCTGAGACCTGCCGTGCCTTGGCCGACGTCCCCGGCTGCCGTGCGAGCTCCAACCTTATCGCCAACCTGTCGTTGAAGAAGCTATGGCTTGCACCGCCGTCTAGCAGCCCACGTAGCTTCCTCCGACCTTTGAAACTCCCCTCCAGAATCTCAAGAACCAGCTCCAAGATGATCCCTGGAAACTGCCAAATCTCACCCTCATTCCGCAATAGCACTTGAGGCAGCTCCTTAATTGGCAAAAGCCTTTTAGGGCTGGTGCTGTCCTTTGCGGACGAAACACTTGCAGCAGTAGGTCGTCCCCTCCTCATTGCTGCTGCCCGTTTCCCTACTGTGCCTTGCGCTTGGGGCAATCCCGCTTGCGATGACCCTCCTCACCACAAACCCAGCACTTGCCTCTCGGTCCTTGTTGCCCGCTCGCACCCCGTTGCACGGCTTGGATTGCATCCACCTCCATGGGCACAGCCTGACCCGGCTGCTCCACCCGTGGTTCTGTTGCATAGCTGGTCCGGCATGCATTGTAGCTTACAACGTCGATGCGCTCCGCCGCTGAGACCAACGCAGCAAAGGTCCACAACCTGAGCACCGCAAGTTTGCGTTGGACGTGCGGCTTCAGGCCGTCGTGATAGCGGTCATATGCCTCCGCGTCCTAGAGGTCGTCAATCTGCGCCGCCAAGGCCATGAAGCATGTAGTGTAGTCCTGGACTGATCCGCCTTGCTTGACGTGCTTGATGTTATCACGTGCAACCCGGCTGCCGTTGAGGAGGTCAAAACGCGCCTGGAGTATTGTCTCAAACTGCTCCCACGTCTTTGGCTTCTCCGTCAACGCCCAGGTACCGAGCTGCACTTCCCGCCCCAGCGGTAGACTCTACAGTGGCTGAAGCCGTGCCCCGGCCTCCAGCACATCCGGCAACCCAGCGGCATTCCACCGGCACAACGCCGACCACCACTGCAGTGCCATTCCCCGGAGTAGCGTAGGAGCATACTACAGTCTCATGGCATCTTCTCCCATGGGAACGCCCAATACTGTGAATCACGAGTTCACCGTGAGGAGCCACTCACTCGCACTGCCTTTGCCACTGTAGAACTCCGGCTCCTTTGGCTTGGGCCGGCGAAAGGCAGGTGCGGATGCCAATGCAACATCCCCTAATAAACTGCTTCCTTGGCCGACGTACCTCGTCTCAACCTCCGTACGCAGCTGCTGGTTCTCTTAACGCAACTTGTCAAGAGCACACCGGATCTCCTCCATGAGGTAGGCCTAGTTGTATGCCGTGGCTGCCATGCCTTCGGTTGTGACAAAAACATTCTGGCCAAACGCAGTTGTGGCAGTTTTGCTGCCTCTCTTGGGTCCGTGCAAGCCGAGCAAACGTCCACGCGTTCTGATACAAAATGTGAACCAAGGGGCGCCCGGTGTGACGGTCACACGCCAAGCCCTTAGGATAAACCTCCCAACCCTTGACCCCTTGGTCTGTGGGCCGACCCTTGAGATGTCGCACGACCCTCTGCTAGCAGCAACACCGCTGCCAGTGACCAAGGTTCACGCCGTGCAACTCTCCCGGCGGCGTTTGCACCAAGGTGCAGTTCGGAAGACTTGTAGGATCGAATGGACGTGTGCGAGGCAATACTTGGAACACAAGGAGAGTTGGGCAATAAATGAATCCTTTAGAATTGATGGATCAGTTCAAGGCAATGTACAGAGTCTATGGGTAAGATTGGCATGCCTAGATCAACCCCTAGGCTTCCTTATGTACCAGCCCCTATGGGGTAGCCGAAAGCTACTCAGCACTCCAAAACCCTCTACCAAGGTGCACTCATGCAAATAACATACACATCATGTTTTACGTACCAAGAGCTTTCCAATGCACCATAGAACGCCTCAATCCGTGAAGAAACGGCTAAGTTATGGCCGTTTGAGTGCTCTACGCGTGACGGCCACTGGCAGCACCACCAGCAGGGGTCACGGCCGCCTGAAGCGTCCTTGCTTGCGAATGCAGCTCCAGCCGCCATCCTGAAGCGCCCATGGACCCCAATCAGCATTGCCTCATTGGCTAAGCATCCATCCAGGGGCGCTTTGGCTGTAGTGGGCGAGAAAGTCACTCCGTCGTGCTCGGGGTCAAACTGGTACGTCTCCTGTTTTTTGGAGGTGCGCCTCCCACCTTTGCACAGCCGTATCTTTCTCGGCCCTGCAAGGAATGACCCAGTTCTTGCGTCGATTTCACACAGTTTTTTACGTACAATAAAATCAGAGCATCAAAGCATTCATCTGAACTGAGCATGATGACGTAATCACCGTCTCGACCGACGGCTCCCATAACAGTCACTGTGTACGCTACCTACACCGTGCCACTACTTGTTGAAGGTCTTTGTACTTGCTAGTTGATAAATAGTGTTCCCAACGCATTGTTTCCCCCTCTGACCATTTCTGACTCATGTTATGAGTTTTTAACGTTGACCACACACTGTGAAATTCTTTTGGTCATGGTTAGTGGCATATGCCTACTTTGGTTTGTCACTGTACATGGTTGTCACGCCGTGACACTACGTATTGAAGGCCTTTGTACTTTCTAGTTGATAGCGCGTGTTCCCTAACCATTGTTACCCCATCTGACTATCTGTGACTCTTGTTTTGAGTTCTTACCATTGACCACATGAAGTGAAATGATTTGGTCATGGTCAGTGACATATCCATACTTTGGCTGGTCTTAGTGCATGGTTGCCACACAGTGCCACTACATATTGAAGGTCTTTGTACCTGCTAATCCATAAAAATTATTAAGAAACCATTGTTTCCCCCCTCTGACCATTTGTGACTCGTGTTATGAGTTGTCAAAGTTGACCACACATAGTGACATTCTTTGGTCATGCTAAGTGAAACATGCCTACTCTGGTTGGTCATTGTACATGGTAGCCAGATTGTGCCACTACTTATTGAAGGTCCCTGTGCTTGTTAGTTGATACCTGGTGTTCCGAGACCATTGTTTTCCCCTCTGACCGTTTGTTACTTGTATTGTGAGCTGTCAACTCTGACCACACACACCGGATCTCTTTGGTCAAAGGCATTACACATGCCTACTTTCGTTGGTCACTGTGCATGGTAGCCACACCGTGCTACTACTTATTGAAGGTCGTTGTACTTGCTATTTGAAAACTAATGTTTTGAAACCATTGTTTCCCCCTCAGAACAATTGTGACTCATGTTATGTGTTGTGAACGTTGACCACCCATCCTGAAATTCTTTGGTCTTGATCAGTGACATATGCCTAGTTTGGTTGTTTGGTGTGCATAGAAGCCACACTGTGCCACAACGCAATGAGGTTTTTTGTCCTTTCTAGTCGATACATAGGGTTCCCAAAATTTTGTCTCTCCCTTTGACCGTTTTTGACTCGTGTTATGAGTTCTCAATGTTAACCACACATAGTGGACTTCTTTGGTCATATTCAGTGAAATATGCATCCTTTGGTTGGTCACTGTGCAAGCTAGCCACACCGTGCCACTACTTGTTGAAGGTCTTTGTACTTGCTAGTTGATAACTAGTGTTCCCAACCCATTGTTTCCCCTCTGACCATTTGTGACTCGTGTTACCAGTTTTCAACATTGACCACACACTGTGAAATTATTGTGGTCATGGTTAGTGGCACATGCCTACTTTGGCTTTTCACTATACATGGTTTCCACGCCTCGTCACTACATACTGAAGGTCTTTGTACTTTCTGGTTGATAGCCAGTGTTCGCAAACAATTGTTACCCCCTCTGACTATTTGTGACTCTTGTTGTGAGTTGTCAGCGTTGACCACATGAAGTGAAATTCGTTGGTCATGGTCAGTGACATATGCATACTTTGTCGGGTCACTCTGCATGCTAGCCACACTGTGCCACTACATATTGAAGGTCCTTGTACTTGCTAATCGTTAAACTGTATTCACAAACCATTGCTTCCCCCTCTGACCATCTTTTACCCTTCTTATGAGTTGTCAAAGTTGACCACACATAGTGACATTCTTTCTTCATGGTCAGTGACACATGCCTACGTTGGCTGGTCATTGTATATGGTAGCCACACCGTGGCACTACTTATTTAAGGTCCCTGTGCTTGCTAGTTGATATCTGGTATTCCCAAACCATTGTTCCCCCCTCTGACCATATGTGACTTGTATTATGTGTTGTCAGCGTTGACCACACATGGTGGATTTCTTTGGTCATAGTCAGTGATGTATGCATCCTTTGTATGGTCACAATGGAAGATAGCCACACTGTGCCACTACTTGTTGAAGGTCTTGCACTTGCTAGCTGATAACTAGTTTTCCCAACCCATTGTTTCCTCTCTGTGACCACTTGTGACTCGTGCTATGAATGTTCAATGTTGACCACACACTGTGAAATCATTTTGGTCATGGTTAGTGGCACATGCATACTTTGGTTTATCACTGTACATAATTGCTAAGCCATGTCACTATGTACTAAAGGTCTGTGCTTTCTAGTTGATAGCCAGTGTTCCCAAACCATTTTTACCCCCTCTGACTATCTGTGACTCTTGTTGTGAGTTTTCAACGTTGACCACATGCAGTGAAATTCGTTGGTCATGACCAGTGACATATGCATACTTTGGTTGGTCACTGTGCATGGTAGCCACCCTGTGCCACAACATATTGAAAGTCTTTGTACTTGCTAGTCGATAACTAGTATTAAAAAACCATTGTTTCCCCCTCTGACCATTTGTGACTCGTATTATGAGTTCTCAACGTTGACCACACACAGCGGATGTCCTTGATCAAAGGCAGTGCGTATGCCTAGTTTGGTCGGTCATTGTGCATGATAGTCAAACCGTGCTACTACTTATTGAAGGCCGATTTATTTGCTCGTTATAGACTAATATTCCAAAACCATGGTTTCGCCCTCTGACCATTTGTGACTTGTGTTATGGGTTGTCAACGTTGACATCCCATACGAAAACTCTTCGGTCATGGTCAGTGACATATGCTTAGTTTGGTTGTTTGGTGTGCATAGTAGCCACATAGTACCACTACGTATTGAGATTCTTTGTCCTTTCTAGTTGATACATAGGGTTCCCAAACCATTCTCTATCCCTCTGACCATTTGTCACTTGTGTTATGAGTTGTCAATATCGACCACACATAGTGGACTTCTGTGGTCATTGTAAGTAACATATGCATCTTTTGGCTGTTCACTTTGCATGATAGCAACACCGTGGCACTACTTGTTGAAGGTCTTTTTACGGCAGGAAGCACCGCACTGATGAATGCTGCTGTCGTTGCCTGAAATCCTAACAAAAAAAAGCTTGCTGCCGACATCAATGACTGATCTGAAGGGGACATGCAGTTCCGCTGAGCAAAGAGCAAGGAATAGTCCACGCTCACCGCTCCATGACAATGATACCCCCAATTTTACCGCGCCCTCAAGTTTCTCCGCGCTGATCTCACTCAACGCTATCCGTGGAGTACACACCCTCACCACACTTACTATCAAAGGTATGAATGCAGCTCAGTAAAGGCACTATTGCTAGACAACCAACAATCCGTGGACCACGGGTCTGGACCTTTGCAGGGGAACCTCACCGGTGAATAATGCTCCGCCGCCCACAAATTGCCACCGCGGACAGGATACCAAAGATAGTGGAAGGCACGGGAGCGGAGAGCTGAGAGCACAGATGAGAGCGAGTGAACTTCTTTGATAACCAGGGGCAGATTACATGAAAATGCGGAGTGATCATCAAGGACCCGATCAAAAGTGAGGGACACTTTCACTATTGCTACCTAGGCTTTGTCTACTTGGAAGTGTGCACGGTGTGTCTACACATCGTTGGTGTCATCCCTCTCATGGCACTCTTTCCCTCCTTTTTGGACTTCACGCGGTACGGCTACACACCGCAGGTCTTGTCCACACACAGAGAGTACATTATCTTCTACTTGTCATCTTCTACATCCGCAGCTCATGTGCACGGTCTTCGCATTCTTCCTTGAACCTTCGTCCTCTGTGGTGCGTCTCTAGGGATTCTTTCGTGATTGATGCTTCAGCTCCTCGTGTTGATTGGTTGTTGCTCCCTAAATTGCTCAGTCCATCCGCTGATCTTCCTGCGTACTTTAAGTGACTGCGCGTCTTTTACCGCGGCTTGGTTCTTGTTCCCGTTGTGCCACGGATTTCCTTGCAACTGCTTCCCGCCTTTCCCCTCTTCTGCCACAAACGCTTGAGATAGCCGTAGGTAAGTCGCCAGAGGTGACAGTGTCAACCTCCAGTAGCTTCCCTGCGGCTAACTATCCTCTCTGCCCCTTGATTCTGCGCCACCCTACGCTCAATAGCATATGTAGGAGCCAGCATTCTTTGTGCGGTTCTCAGCTCACCGAGGTCCCGTCTCCGCGGATTGGCCCCTCTGCGGATCAGCTGCAGAAACATGCTTGACAACCTGGTGTTCCCAAACCATTGTTTCCCCCCCTGTGACCATTTGTCACGCGTGTTATGGGTTGTGAACGTTGACCATCCATATTGAAATTCTTTGATCATGGTCAGTGACATATGCCTATTCTGGTTGTTTGGTGTGCATAGTAGCCACACCATGCCACTACGTATTGAATTTTTTTGTCCTTTCTAGTCGATACATAGGGTTCCAAAACCATTGTCTCTCTCTTTAACCATTTTCGACTCGTGTTACAAGTTGTCAATGTTGACCACACATAGTGGACTTCCTTGGTCATAGTCAGTGAGGTATGCATCCGTTGGTTGGTCACTGTGCATGCTAGCCACACCATGCCACTACTTGTTGAAGGTATTTGTACTTGCTAGCTGATAACTAGTGTTCCCAACCCATTGTTTCCCCCTCTGACCATTTGTGACTTGTGTTATGTGTTTTCAACGTTGACCACACACTGTGAAATTCCTTTGGTTATTATTAGTGGTATATGCCTCCTTTGATTTGTCACTATACATGGTTGCCACGCAGTGTCACTAGAAAGTGAGGGTTTTTGTGCTTTCTAGTTCATAGCCAGTGTTCCCAAACCATCGTTGCCCCCTATAGCAATCTGTGACTCTTCTTGTGAGTTGTCAATGTTGACCACATGAAGTGATATTCGTTGGTCATGGTCCGTGACATATGCATACTATGGTTGGTCACTCTGCATGGTAGCCACACTAGGCCACTACATATTGAAGGTCTTTCTACTTGCTAATTGATAACAAGTATTAAAAAACCATTGTTTCCCACTCTGACCATTTGTGACTCGTGGTATAAGTTGTCAAAGTTGACCACACATAGTGACATTTTTTGGTCATGGTCAGTGACACATGCCTACTTTGGTTGGTCATTGTACATGGTAGCCACACCGTGCCACTACTTATTGAAGGTCCTTGTGCTTGCTAGTTGATACCTGGTGTTCCCGAACCATTGCTTCCCCCTCAGACCAGTTGTGACTCGTATTATGAGTTGTCAATGTTGACCACACACAGCGGATTTTTTTGGTCAAAGGCAGTACAGATGCTTACTTTGGTTGGTGATTGTGCACAATAGCCACACCATGCTACTACTTATTGAAGGTTGTTGTACTTGCTAGTTGAAAACTAACATTCCAAAATCATAGGCTCCCCCTCTGATCATATGTGACTCGTGTATGGGTTGTGAATGTTGACCACCCATGCTGAAATTCTTTGGGCATGGTCAGTGACATATGCCTAGTTTGGTTGTTTGGTAAGCATAGTAGCCACACCGTGCCACTACGTATTGAAGTTCTTTGTCCTTTCTAGTCGATACATAGGGTTCCCAAACCATTGTCTGTTTCTCTTCCCATTGGTGACTCGTGTTATAAGTTTTCAATGTTGACCACACATTGTGGATTTCTTACGTCATAGTGAGGAACATATGAATCCTTTGGTTGGTCACTGTACACGCTAGCCACACCGTGCCACTACTTGTTGCAGACACTTGTACTTGCTAATTGATAACTACTGTTCCCAATCCATTGTTTCCCCCTCTGACCATTTGTGACTCATGTTATGAGTTTTCAATGTTCAGCACACACTGGGAAATTCTTTTGGTCATGGTTAGTGGCATATGCCTACTTCGGTTTGTCAATGTACATGATTGCCACGCCGTGAGACTACGCACTAAAGGTCCTTGTGCTTTCTAGTTGATAGCCAGTGTTCCCAAACCATTGCTATCCCCTATGATAATCTGTGACTCTTGTTGTGAGTTGTCAACGTAGACCACATGAAGTGAATTTCTTTGGTCATAGTCAGTGACATATGCATACTTTGGTTGGTCACTCTGCATGGTAACCACATTGTGCCACTACATATTGAAGGTCTTTGTACTTGCTGATTGATAACTAGTATTCACAAACCATTGTTTTCCCCTCAGACCATTAGTTACTCGTGTCATGAGTCGTCCATGTTGACCACACCTAGTGACATTCTTTGGTCATTGTACAAGGTAGCCACACCGCGCCACTACTTAATGAAGGTCCATGTGCTTTCTAGTTGATACCTGGTGTTCGCAACCCATTTTTTCCCCCTTTGACCATTTGTGATGCGTATTATGAGTTGTCAACGTTGACCACTCACTGTGGATTTCTTTGGTCAAAGGCAGTACATATGCCTACTTTGGTCGGTCATTGTGCATGGTAGCCAGACCGTGCTACTACTTATTAAAGGTCGTTGCACTTGCTTGTTGAAAAATAATATTCCGAAACCATTGTTTCACCCTGTGACCATTTGTGCCTTGTGTTATGGGTTGTGAACGTTGACCATCCATACTGAAATTGTTTGGTCATGATCAGTGACTTATGCCTAGTTTGGTTGTTCGGTGTGCACAGTAGTCACACCGTGTCACTACGTATGAAGTTGTTTATCCTTCATAGTTGATACATAAGGTCCCCAAACCATTGTCTCTCCCACTGACCATTTGTGAATCGTGTTACGAGCTGTCAATGTTGACCACACATAGTGGAATTCTTTGGTCGTAGTCATTGATGTATGCATCCTTTTGTTGATCACTGTGCACGCTAGCCACACCATGCCACTACTTGTTGAAGGTCTTTGTATTTGCTAGTTGATAACTAGTGTTCCCAACCTATTGTTTCCCCCTCAGAACATTTGTGACTTGTGTTATGAGTTTTCAATGTTTACCACACACTGTGAAATTCTTTTGGTCATGGTTAGTGGCATATGCCTGCTTTGGTTTGTCCCTGTACATGGTTGCCATGCTGTGTCACTATGCAATGAAGGTCTTTGTGATTTCTAGTTGATAGCCAGTGTTCCCAAACCATTGTTACCCCCTCAGACTATATGTGACTCTTGTTGTGAGCTGTCAACGTTGACCACATGAGGTGAAATTATTTGGTTATATTCAGTGACATATGCATGCTTTGGTTGGTCGCTGTGCATGGTAGCCACACTGTGCCACTACATATTGAAGGTCTTTGTACTTGCTAATTGATGACTAGTATTCACAAACCATTGTTTCCCCCTTTGACCATTTGTGACTCGTGTTATGAGTTGTAAAAGTTGATCACACATAGTGATATTCTTTGGTTATGGTCAGTGACACATGCCTACTTTGGTTGGTCATTGTACATGGTAGTCACATCGTGCCACTACTTCATGAAGGTTCTTGTGCTTGCTAGATGATACCTGGTGTTCCCGAACCATTGTTTCCCCCTCTGACCATTTGTGACGCGTATTATGAGCTTTCAACGTTGACCACACACATCAGATTTTTTTGGTCAAAGGCACTACATATGCCTACTTTGGTGGGTCATCGTGCATGATAGCCACACTGTGCTACTACTTATTGAAGGTCTTTGTACTTGCTACTTGAAAACTAATATTCTGAAACCATTGTTTCCCCCCTTTGACCATTTGTGACTCGTGTTATGGGTTGTGAACGTTGACCACCCATACAAAAATTCTTTGTTTACTTTCCGTGCATAGTAGCCACACTGTGCCACTTCGTATTGAAGTTCTTTGTCCTTTCTACTCGATACAGATGGTTCCCAAACCATTGTCTCTCTCTCTGACCATTGGTGACTCGTGTTATGAGTTGTCAATGTTGACCACATAAAGTGGATTTCTTTGGTCATATTCAGTGACGTATGCATCCTTTGGTTGGTCACTGTGCACACTAGCCACACCGTGCCTCTACTTATTGAAGGTCTTTGTACTTGCTTGTTGATAACTAGTGTTCTGTTGTAATCGTATACACCAGAACCTTTAGGAATCTTGAGACACAATACTCTGATGAGTTATCTCTTCGATGCCTTACTAGATGGTTGGTGATGGCCTCCCAGACACGTGTTACCACTCACACATACACAGGCACTCTTGCCTCAGTAATGACATTGATTGTGCGATTCAAGCATGTGAGGTGAAGGCACAGTTACACGACTCGTCTCACAAGCTTTCCAACGGTACCAAGCTTGTTCAAAATAATCTCACACAGACAAAGTAATAGCAAACACAAGCGTACGACTACTATTATGTCTGTACTACCTAAGAGCAGAAAAGTACAAGTGTTGACGTAGTCCGGTATCCTTCTGTCTTCAAGTTCTCACTCAGAGGATCTTTCGAACACCACTGGATGATATCTGATCATCGGCAGACCGAGGTTGGCAGATGTTTAACACCCGTAGCGAGGCTGAGGGTGTAAGAGAGTCGAATGCCAACAGGAGAGAGGGAGGGGTTGAAGGAGGAGAAGAGGGCATGGAGACGATCCGCAAATGCAGGGGAGTGAAGAAGGAAGTCCACTATGGGGAGGGGATGATGCAGGTCGAGGAGATGAGAGATAAAGGGAGTAGGATGGGGCGGTGAACGTGTGGCGCAAGATGCTACATCCGGCACAGCAGGCGGAGTACGGCGTGAATGCGGCAGGGAAGAGCGGGGGGGGGGGGGGGGGGGGGGG
>SZWC01000023.1:748538-778262 GCA_023375785.1 Penium margaritaceum | reverse complement strand
GGGGGGGGGGGGGGGGGGGGGGGGGGGGGGGGAGGTGTGCCGTGATTTCTTTCAGCGTCAAACCGCGGATCGTGGGGTTGAAGCGTCGGGCAAACTAAAGGCCTTGGGCAGGTAAAGCCGGAAGAGTCTCTGCAGAGACCAGATGCACTTTGGGTTCCAGTTCCGACAGTAGGTGGTGAGCAACCGCATGTTCCTCGTCCGTGAATTCTTAGGCGACGCCCTCCCACTCGGGCTCAACGTCCACCGAGAGAGGGGCAGGTGCAAGAAAGACATCTGTAGGGTTATTCAACAGGTCCGTGGGGTATGGCCAGTCCGCGGGGGGGAGGCTGCTGAGAGCATTGGCGTTGTGATTGGCGAGCGCGGGCTGGTATCTAATCTTCATGTCATGGCACCATATGGTGAGGGCCCATTTGGCCAAGATTCCCTCGTGATTCTGGGTGGTGAGGAGCCATTACAGTGCTTCATGGTCTCTAAGGACAGAGAAAGGCTTGCCTTTCTTGATGTAGTCGCGGTTGTGCTGGAGAGCCCACGGCACGGCCAAGCATCCGCCCTTCACCAGTGGGTAGGTCCGCTCACCGTCAATGAGTGCACGACTGGTCTATGCAATCACCCGCTGGACTGGCTCTTGGACTGTCTGGGATAGGACGACCCCAAGCCCGTCCCCCGACTAGTCGGTTGTGATGGAGAAGGGGAGGTTAAAGTCAGGGAATCCGAGCATGGGAGCGGTGACCAGCCAGTGCTTGATCTCTGTCCAAGCTGCCGCGCACTCTGTTGTCTATTCAAAGGGGATGTCCTGATGGGTCAGTTGTTGCAGAGGTAGGATGATGCGAGCGTGGTTGCGGACAAACTTGCGGTAGAATGAAATAAAACCTAGAAAGATTTTGACTTGTCCCGCTGTTTTGGGTTGCCGTTATTCCTGGACGGCCGCGATCTTTGGTGGATCCGTTTTGGATGTCGTCGGCGCTCATAACAAACCCCAAGAACTCCATTTCCATGACGCCGATGGAACACTTGGCGGCTTTGAGCTTGAGGTTGGCAGCGCAAAGGATGATGAAGATGGCGGTTAGTGAGGAAAAGAGCTCCGCAAAGTCGTGGGCCACGACCATGATGTTGTCGATGTAGCAGCTCACGTTAGGGATGCTGCGGAATGTGGAGTCCATGACGTGCTCGAACATCGCGCTGGCGTTGCGCAGGCCAAAATGCATACAAGTGAAGGCGTATAGGTCCTTTGGAGTGACGAAGGCGGTCTTGGCCATAGAGTATTTGTGCATTGGGATAGCGTGGAAGGCAGTCTTGACGTCCAGTTTCACGAACCATCCGCGTCCCTGCTGGCGCTCCTAGATGTCAACGATCAGCGGCATGGGATAGGCGTCTTCTTCCATGAGTCAAGTGAGATCATGGAAGTCCACACAAAACCGCTTGGACACATCTGGTTTGCCGACAATGACCAAGTTGGCTCTTTTAGGGCTGACAACGGGGAAAATTATTCCCTGCGCCTTCAATTCCATGAGGTTTTTGTTGATGATCTGCTCCTACTCGGGGAGGATCCGGCAAACATTCTGCTTTATAGCACCAGCTGCGCCGGTGTTGATAATATGAAAGGCGTTGACGGCCCCAAGACCTGCTGCTGAGCCAGTGAAGATGTCTATGTAGGAGTCTAGGAGGTCACGGAAGTCCTACTTCTGCACTGATAAGAGGCGAGGGTATAGCATGTGATCCCAGCAAGGGGGCAGAGGTGAAGGCTGAGTGCGGATGGGATAGAACTCCTCATCATCGTCAAAGGGAAGACCCTGGCCAAACGTCTTCTCACTTCGCTGCCACAGGCCAAGGAGGTTTGTTTGCGCTCCTGGTTCTGCCTGTTCCGCTGCTAGTTCTCGCCATTCCTCAACGGAAACCTGCTCCGTGTGAATGATAGCCTTTGCGGGGGTCTGGCTGCACTAGGAGCGGATGTGTAAATCTTCCTGCGCGGCATTGGAGAGGGAGAAAGGCGCTCCACCGGGCACTAGCAACGTTGGGTGGCTGTCCACGGTGATGAGGACGTATTCCTTGGTACTTGTGGCGGATGTGAGTTGCATTACTCCCAGGGAGAATAGAAGGTTGCCTCGACGCGGAAGGAGGTAGTCCATGCCCTGGAGGACGTTGTAGGTCCGGGCCCGTGTGATTTGGACGTCTACTGGCTCATGGAGAGACCCTACCTGCAAGGGTAGCCCATCTCCACAGTCCAGTCCCCCTGCCGCGTTACTAAACAGCCGACACGTAGGAAGGATATGGTCTGCCCATCCGACCAAGTAGAGAACGCGGAGGGCGACCGTGGTATGGGTCGCACCAGTGTCGAGTATGGCAAGGAACTTCCGGCCACAAATCCTGACCACAAAGCAAGCAACCTCGTGGTGATGGCCATCATGTCGAGGTGGTTCGAAGGGCTGTGGTGCCCAGCCCCAGTCCACTTCCTCCATTGTCAAGGCCCGTGGGGCTTCCGATATGATCCAACAGGTGTTCTGGGTACCACAGGGCGGAGTGGTGCAGGCAAGAGATATGCCGACAGCTTGGAGGCGATTGTTGGCTCTGGTGAATTCCTCCTGAAGCTGTGGAGCCAGTTCGGGATGAATGCGAAGGAAGTCAAAGAAGTTCACGGACGTAATGGGGGTGGTGAGGAGCTTTTCCACTGGGGCTGCGGAATCTGAGGCAGCAAGGGAAGTGGTAGGAGGAGCAGATGGGATGACCGCCGCTGGTAGGTTGACTATTGGCCTAAGGTGTGTAGTGCGGCGCTTCTCGGGGGGGCGCACTGAACGGACGGCAATGGCATCCTGCAACCGGGCTTCGACAGAATCTGCCTTCCAGCGGAGATCACTCTGTAGACACGCGGCTGCCTACATGTCCCATCCGCGGATCCTGATTGTGCGGGCCTGCGTGATGAGTGCCGCTTCTTTTGGAGTGGAAGGTACCTCTGTGGTCTCATGCTCAGCCATGGGCAGGCCCAGTTTAATGTTGCCTGCGCCGGCGGGAGGATCCGCAGTGGCTTGAGGGTTTGGGAGGAGGCCTTGCCCCGTCTGGGCTTGACCGGATGTGAGCGAGCGTAGTTGCTGCAGCTGTGGCTGCTCTTGCTACTACTACGGCTGCTCCTGCAGACCTGGCCACGACTGGCTGTAGTACTCGTGCCACTGCTGGACCATGGGGTCATGTGGGAGAGGATCAGGGTGCGAAGCAGCTTGTCGTTTGCGGGGACAATATCGGGCAATGTGTTTTGGTTTTGGCAGGTGCAGCAAGCCTTCGGCTTCTGCTGCTGCGGAGGCTGGCCTTGTGCGGCGGGCGATGCGTGGGTCTCTCCACCCTGGTGCTTGCGAGTAGACCGCTAACGAGTCGATATGGCTGTAGCGTCCTGCACCGCATCCTGGAGAGAGCGGTCATGATCAGCAATCATGAGACTGCTGACCTTGTCAGGGAGCGTGCGGATCAGGTTTTGTAGGAGAACCCACAGCGGAAGGCCTTCCCCTTGGGTTTTTGGCCACGGAGGCCCATGTGAGGAACTGATCCAAGAATCTGCAGAAGTCCTCGTCCTTGTGCATGAATTCCTTTTCGATCTTGCGTAGGGCCTCTTCTTTTGTAAGGTGCTTGAAACGTTCGATAAGGGCGTTGCCAAAGTCCTCGAAGGATAGGAAGGGAACATGGGCATTGTACTAGTCAGCCGCACCTCCTTTGAGGTGTAACTCCGTAGTGGCAAATCAGAGGTCAGGTGGGACCCGACCAATGCTGGTGTAGAGTGTAATTTGCTTCACCCAGATCTAGATCCTCCTCAAGGGCGCCCTTCAAGGTGTCTAGCCGCAGAAGATTTGCAGGCTCGGAGCGGATGTACTGTAGTTGAGGTACGATACTGCGGTTAGTCGTCAACATTGTGACAGCAGGTGGAGGGGGAAGATTGGTAAGTTGGCCCGCAAAATATCCCGCATGGTGGATCTGCACTGAAGGCTACCTCGCGGGCATGGGAGGGCCTGGATACGTGTGCGGCTGGTGCATTTACCAAGAAGAAGGAGCTAGCACTGAGGTGGTGTAAGGTGTGGAGAAGAATGTCATCCCAAGGGGTGTGGCTGGAGGTCGCAGTGTCTGCGGTGCCATCAGCGTAGCCGTCCAGTAGGTCTGCGTGATGGGGACCGCAGCAATAGTGGTCATTGCAGCTGATGCCATCGGGAGAGGATGGGGCGCTGCTCTTACAACGTGTTGGCCTCCCATCATTTGCGGTGGTGGTGGGTGTGGTAGATTCTGCGGTACCAGCGGGGGTTGCGATATTAGTGGTGGCACCTGGGGATTCACACGAGCTGGCATGGTTCCGACTAGCTGCGGCGGATGGAGTTGTTGGTAGGCTTGACGGAGTGCTAGGGGAGTGGCAGTGTCTCTTGGGGCAGCGTTGGCTGCGTGCTTGGCACAAAAGGCTGCTGACTCATTCCCGCTTGGTGGTGCTTACCCACTGCCATTGCGGAGTTGGCCACGGGGGCGGAACTGTTGCTGAGGCATGCATCAAGGTCATGCCTCCATGCGGCTACTGCTAGTGCATCAGTGGCTGGACCCCATGAGGCTCAGTCGTAGTACTCCCTTGGGTGATGCCTCCAAAGGACTCCATCCCATGTGGTGGGTGTAGTGCCATCACGGGGTGCTGTACCGCGGTTCTTGCTGGTGCTAGTGTCGTTACCTGCTGAGACCGGTAGCTTGTCTACTGCGTGGCCATCGGGGGCATCACAGTTCCGGCCGGCGCGGTACCCATCACTGCCTGTGCTGGGTTTGTCTGCTACAACGGTTTGCTCATCGCAAGATGCCCTGTCACAGGTGGCTGTGGCGTCGTCCCCGCCTACATTGCTCCCCCATGTGGCGGTGGTGGATACACAGGTGGCTGAGTCATTCCTATTGCCGTGAGGACCACGGCTCCCACCAGCCCCATTCCAACGGACAACGGCACCTGAGGAGCCTGCTGCTGGTTAGCTGGTTGCGCGGAACCCTTGGACAGAGAGGGGGCCGATGGTCCCGCTTGCGTGGTTCCCGGGTTCTATTTCTGTTGGGATATCGGCGTCTGCCACAGACCCAGCCCCGGGATCTGTGCCTCTCCATCCGCCGGGGTCTCTCTTGACCCAGCAAACTGAGGTGGCGTGTCCATCCCCAGCTGTCCGTCCTGTGCGGAAGCTGTGCTCCCCGCTGAGGTGGCGTTGACCCACGGCTGCTATTGGACCACCAGCTACTGTTCGCCTGGTGTGGGGTGTTTTGGGGGCCCATGTTGCTCTCCAGGGTTACACCCCCTTGGGTGGCGGACGTGTCATGGGTGATGATTGCTGCAGCATGGGGTTGGCTGCCGTTGATGGCTGCTACCCGCCACGACATCGATAGAGCAATCCGCGGTAGGCTTCAAGTTCTCCATCAGTGGAGTGCTGCGTCAACGATGGTGGGGGATCGGAAATCCACTGTGCTGCAGTGACCATAGCCTTTTATCCCTCCGACTTGTGCTGGAACTTGCTGGATCCGCGGCTGCCATGGATGGAGATAGTCTCCACTTCCACAGGCCCGCGGAGAGCGTCCATGATGCGACGCCACTACAACAACTCCAGCCAGTCGGTCACCCGACGGTGTTGAACAAGCAGATCTGCGCCGGGTGAGGAGCTGCCTGGGGTGCGGGACAGCACAGGAGAGGAGTCGCGGCTGGCTACGTAGGTCATGGCTCGGCGCGGCAGGAAGCACCGCATTGATCACTGCTACTGTGGTTGCCTGAAATCCTGATACACAAAGCTTGCTGTCAACATCAATGACTGATCTCAAGGGGACGTGCAGTTCTGCTAAGCAAAGAGCAAGGAACATTCCACGCTCACCGCACCATGACAATGATAACCCCATTTTTACCGCGCCCTCAAGTTTCTCCGCGCTGATCTCACCCCGCGCTATCCGCGGAGTACACACCCTCACCACACTTACTATCTAAGGTATGAATGCAGCTGGGTAAAGGTACTATTGCTAGGCAACCGACCATTCGTGGACCACGAGTCTGGACCTTTGTGGAGGAACCTCATTGGTGAATGGCGCTCGGCAGCCCACGTCTTGCCACATGCAAGCCTGCCACCTCGTGGCCTTCAGCTCCTCTCCGCGGAACATCGTTCCGCGGCCGTGTGCAAGCAATGGCACCGCCGGCAGCTCATCCCAAGTTTGGTTCCTCACGCACTTTGTCCCACTGACCGCGGACAGGATACCAAAGATAGTGGAAGGCACGCGAGCACAGAGCTGAGAGCACAGATGAGAGCGGGTGAACGTCTTTGATAACCCGAGGCAGATTACATGAAAATGCAGAGTGATCATCAAGGACACGATCAAAACAGAGGGACACTTACACTATTGCTTCCTAGGCTTTATCTACTTGGAACTCCGCACAAAGTGTCTACACACCGTCGATCTTCCCTCTCACGGAACTCTTTTCCTCCTATTTGGACTCCACGCGGTGTGGCTACACACCGCGGGTCTCAACCACACAGACACAGAGTACATTGTCTTCTACTTGTCATCTTCTACATCTGCAGCGCGTGTGCCCGGCCTTTGCATTCTTCCTTGAACCTTCGTCCTCCGCGGTGCGTCTCCAGGGATTCTTCTATGATTGATGCTTGAGCTCCTTGTGTTGATTGGTTGTTGCTTCCAAGATTGCTCCGTCCATCCACTGATCTTCCTGTGCACTTTCAATGACTGTGCGTCTTTTACCGCGGCTTGGTTCTTGTTCCCCTTGTGCCATAGATTTCCCCGCCACTGCTTCCCGCCTTTCCCGTCTTCCGCCACAGCGCTTGAGATAGCCGTAGGTAAATTGCCACAGGTGACAATGTCAACCTGCGGCAGCTTCCTTGCGGCTACCTATCCTCTCCACCCATTCATTCCGCGCCACCCTATGCTCAACCGCATCTGCTGGAGCCAGCGTTCTTTGCGTGGTTCTCAGCTCACCAAGGTACCGTCTCCGCGGATTGGCCCCTCCGCGGATGAGCGACGTAAACATGCTTGACAACATGGTGTTCCCAAACCATTCTTCCCCCCTGTGACCATTTGTGACTCGTATTATAAGTTCTCAACGTAAACCACACACACAAGCTTTCCTTGGTTAAAGGCAGTACATACGCCTAATTTATTTGGTCATTGTGCATGGTAGCCCCACCGTGCTACTACTAATTGAAAGTCGTACTTTCTAGTTGAAAACTAACATTCCAAAACCATTGTTTCCCCCTCTGACCATTTGTGACTCATGTTATAGGTTGTGAACATTGACCACCCATACTGAAATTCTTTGGTCATGGTCAGTGATACATGCCTAGTTTGGTTGTTCGGTGTGCATAGTAGCCACACCATGCCACTACTTATTGAAAGTCTTTGTCCTTCCTAGTTGATACATAGGGTTCCCAACCCATTGTATCTCCCTGTGACCATTTTTGACTCGTCTTATGAGCTGTCAATGTTAAACATACATAGTGGACTTCTTTGGTCATAGTCAGTGACGTATGCATCCTTTGGTTGGTCACTGTCCATGCTAGCCACACCGTGCCACTACTTGTTGAAGGTCTTTGTACTTGCTTGTTGATAACTAGTGTTCCTAACATATTGTTCCCCCATCTGACCATTTGTGACTTGTGCTATGAGTTTTCAACGTTGACCACACATCTGACCATTTGTGACTCATGTTATGCCTAGTTTGGTTGTTTGGTGTGCATAGTAGCCACACCATGCAACTACGTACTGAATTTCTTTGTCCTTTCTAGTCGATAAACAGGGTCCCCAAGCCATTGTCTCTCCCTATGACCATTTGTGATTCGTGTTATGAGTTTTCAATCTTGACCACGTATACTGGACTTCTTTCGTCATGGTCAGTAACATATGCATCCTTTGGTTGGTCACTGAGCATGCTAGCCATACCGTGCCACTACTTATTGAAGGTATTTGTACTTGTTAGTTGATAACTAGTGTTTCCAACCCATTCTTTCCCCCTCTGACCATTTGTGACTCGTGTTATGAGTTTTCAACATTGACCACACACTGTGAAATTCTTCTGGTTATGGTGAGTGGCATATGCCTACTTTGGTTTTTCACGGTACATGGTAGGCCCGCTGTGTCACTATGTACTGAAGGTCTTTGCCATTTCCAGTTGAAAGCCAGTGTTCCCAACCCATTCTTACCCCGTCTAACTATCTGTTACTCGTGTTGTCAGTTGTCAATGTTGAACACATGAAATAAAATCATTTGTTCATGGTCACTGACATATGCATACTTTGGTTGGTCACTGTGCATGCTGGCCACACTGTGCCACTACATATTGAAGGTCTTTGTCCTTGCAAGTTGATAACTAGTATTCACAAATCATTGTTCCGCCCTCTGACCATTTGTGACTTGTGTTATGAGTTGTCAAAGGTGACCAAACATAGTGCCATCCTTTGGTCATGGTCAGTGACACATGCCTACTTTGGTTGGTCATTGTACATGGTAGCCAAACCGTGCCACTACATATTGAAGGTCCTTGTGCTTGCTAGTTGTTACCTGGTGTTCCCAAACCATTGTTTCCCCCTTTGACCATTTTGACTCGTATTATGAGCTATCAATGTTGACCACACACAGCGGATCTCTTTGGTTAAAGGCAGTACACATGCATACTTTGGTCGGTCAATGTACATGGTAGCCACACCGTGATACTAGGTATTGAAGGTTGTTGTACTTGCTAGTTGAAGACTAGCATTCTCAAACTATTGTTTCACTCTCTGACCATTTGTGACTCGTGTTATGGGTTGTGAACGTTGACCACCCATACTGATTTTCTTTGGTCATGGTCAGTGACATATGCCTAGTTTGGTTGTTTGGTGTGCATAGAAGCCACAGCGTGCCACTATGCATTGAAGTTCTTTGTCCTTTCTAGTCAATACACAGGGTTGCCAAACCATTGTCTCTCCCTCTGACCATTTGTGACTCGTCTTCTGAGTTGTCAATGTTGACCACACATAGTGGACTTCTTTGGTCATATTCAGTGACGTATGAATCCTTTGGTTGGTCACTGTACACGCTAGCCACAACGTGCCACTACTTGTTGAAGGTCTATGTACTTGCTAGTTGATAACTATTGTTCCCAACCCATTGTTTTGCCATGTGACCATTTGTGACTTGTGTTATCAGTTTTCAAGGTTGACTACACACTGTGAAATTCGTTTGTTCATTATTAGTGGCATATGCTTACTTTGGTTTGTCACTCTACATGGTTGCCACGCCGTGTCACTACGTACTAAATGTCTTTGTGTGTTTTAGTTGATAGCCAGTGTCCCCAAACCATTGTTACCCCCTCTGATTATCTGTGATTCTTGTTGTAAGTTTTCAACGTAGACTACATGAAGTTAAATTCTTCGTTCATGGTCAGTGACATATGCATACTTTGGTTGGTCACCGTTCATGGTAGCCACAATGTGCCACTACATATTGACGGTCTTTGTAGTTACAAATTGGTATATAGTATTCACAAGCCATTGTTTCCCCTTCTGACCATTTGTGACTCTTGTTATGAGGTGTCAAAGGTGACCACACATAGTGACATTCTTTGGTCATGGTCAGTAACACATGCCTACTTTGGTTGGTCATTGAACATGGTAGCCATACCGTGCAACTACTTATTCAAGGTCCTTGTGCTTGCTAGTTGATACCTGGTGTTCCCAAACCATTGTTTCCCCCTCTAACTATTTGTGACTTGTGTTATGAGTTGTCAACATTGACCACACACAGTAGATCTCGTTGGTCAAAGGCAGTACATATGCACACTTTGGTCGATAATTGTGCATGGTAGCCACGCCGTGATACTACGTATTGAAGGTCGTTGTACTTGCTAGTTGAAAACTAATATTCACGAACCATTGTTTCCCCCTCTGACCATTTGTGACTCGTGTTATGGGTTGTGAGCATTGACCACCCATACTGAAATTCTTTGGTCGTGGTTAGTGACATATGCCTGGTTTAGTTGTTTGGTGTCCATAGTAGCCACATGGTGCCACTACAAATTGAAGTACTTTGTCCTTTCTAGTCCATACATAGGGTTCCCAACCCATTCTCTGTCCCTGTGACCATTTGTGACTCGTGTTATGAGTTGTCAATGTTGACCACACACAGTGGACTTCTTTGGTCATAGTCGGTGGCGTATGCATCCTTTGGTTGGACACTGTGCACGGTAGCCACACCGTGCCACCACTTGTTGAAGGTCTTTGTACTTGCTAGTTGATAACTAGTGGTCCTAACCCATTGTTTCCCCCTCGGACCATTTGTGTCTTGTGGTATGAGTTTTCAACGTTGACAACACACTGTGAAATTTATTTGGTCATGGTTTATGGCATATGTCTACTTTAGTTTGTCACTATACATGGTTGCCAGGACGAGTCACTACTTACTGAAGGTCTTTGTTCATTTTAGTTGATAGCCAGTGTTTCCAACCCATTAGTACTATTCTGACTATCTGTGACTCCTGTTGTGAGTTGACAGCGTTTACCACATGAAGTGAAACTCTTTGGTCATGGTCAGTGACATATGCATACTTTGGTTGGTCGTTGTGCATGGTAGTTACAGTATGCCACTACATATTGAAGGTCTTTCTTCTTGCTAATCCATAACTTGTATTCACAAACCATTATTTCCCCCTCTTACCATTTGTGACTTGTGTTATGAGTTGTCAAAGTTGACCACACATAGTGACACTTTTTTGTCATGGTGAGTGTCACATGCCTACTTTGGATGGTCATTGCACATGGTAGCCACACCATGCCACGACTTAGTGAAGGTCTCTGTGCTTGCTAGTTGATACCTGATGTTCTAATTAATTGTTTCCCACTCTGACCATATGTGATTCATATGATGAGTTGTCAACGTTGACCACACACATCAGATTTCATTGGTCAAAGGCAGTACATATGCCGACTTTGGTCCATCATTCTGCATGGTAGCCACACCGTGCTACTACTTATTGAAGGTTGTTGCACTTGCTAGTGTAAAACTAATATTCCGAAACCATTGTTTCCCGCTCTGACTATTTGTGACTCGTGTTATGGGTTGTGAACGTTGACCACCCATACAAGAATTCCTTGGTCATGGTCAGTGACATGCCTAGTTTGGTTGTTTGCTGTGCGTAGTAGCCACACTGTACCACTACACATTGGAGTTCTTTGTCCTTTCTAGTCAATACATAGGGTTCCCAAACCATTGTCTCTCCATCTGGCCATTTGTGACTCGTGTTATGAGTTGTCAATCGTGACAACACATAGTGGACTTCTGAGGTCATAGTCAGTGACGTATGCATTATTTGGTTGGTCACTATGCACGCTAGCCACACTATGCCACTACTTGTTGAAGGTCTTTGTACTTGCTAGTTGAGGACTAGTGTTCCCAAATCATAATTTCCCCCTTTGACCATTTGTGACCCGTGGTATGAGTTTTCAACGTTGACCACACACTGTGAAATAACTTTGGTCATGGTTAGTGGCATATGCCTACTTTGGTTTGTCACTGTACATGGTTGCTACGCCATGTGACTACGTTTTGAATGTCTTTGTGCTTTCTAGTTGATAGCCATTGTTCCCAAACCATTGTTACCCCTCTGACTATCTGTGACTCTTGTTGTGAGTTATCAACGTTGACCACATGAAGTGAAATTCTTTGGTCATGGTGAGTGACATATGCATACTTTGGTTGGTCAATATGCATGGTAGCTACACTGTGCCACTAGATGTTGAATGTCTTTGTACTTGCCAATCGATAACTAGTATTCACAAACCATTGTTTCCCCATCTGCCCATTGGTGACTCCTGTTATGAGTTGTCAAAATTGACCACACATAGTGACATTCTTTCGTCATGGTCAGTGACACGTGCCTACTTTGGTTGATCATTGTACGTGGTAGCCACACCATGCCACTACTTATTGAAAGTTCTTGTGCTTGCTAATTTTTACGTGGTGTTCCCAAACCATGGTTTCCCCCTCTGACCATTTGTGACACGTGTTATGAGCTGTCAACATTGACCACACACAGCGGGTTTCTTTTGTCAAAGGCAGCACATATGCATTCTTTGGTTGTGCCAAATGTTTGCCAGATTTTTTTCAGAGTTGTGCCAGACTTGTGCCAGAGTTGTGACAGAGTTGTGCTAGAGTTGTGCCAGAGTCGTTCCATACTTGTGCTAGAGTTGTGCCAGTGTTGTGCCAGAGTTTTTCCAGAGTTGTTCCAGAGTTGTGCCAGAATTGTGCCAGAGTTGTGCCAGCGTTGTGCCAGAGTTGTGCCAGAGTTGTGCGAGAGCTGTGCCAATGCTGTGCCAGAGTCGTGCCGGAATTGTGCTAAAGTTGTGCCAGAGTTGTGCAAGAGTTGTGCCAGAGTTGTTCTCGAGGGGTGCCATAGTTGTGTGAGAGGTGTTCCAGAGTTGTACCAGAGTTTTTCCATAGGTGTGCCAGAGTTGTGCTATACTTGTGCCAGAGTTGTGCCAGAGTTGTGCTAGAGTTGTCCCAGAGTTGTGCTAGAGTTGTCCCAGAGTTGTGCTAGAGTTGTCCCAGAGTTGTGCTAGAGTTGTCCCAGAGTTGTGCTAGAGTTGTCCCAGAGTTGTGCTAGAGTTGTCCCAGAGTTGTGCTAGAGTTGTCCCAGAGTTGTGCTAGAGTTGTCCCAGAGTTGTGCTAGAGTTGTCCCAGAGTTGTGCTAGAGTTGTCCCAGAGTTGTGCTAGAGTTGTCCCAGAGTTGTGCTAGAGTTGTCCCAGAGTTGTGCTAGAGTTGTCCCAGAGTTGTGCTAGAGTTGTCCCAGAGTTGTGCTAGAGTTGTCCCAGAGTTGTGCTAGAGTTGTCCCAGAGTTGTGCTAGAGTTGTCCCAGAGTTGTGCTAGAGTTGTCCCAGAGTTGTGCTAGAGTTGTCCCAGAGTTGTGCTAGAGTTGTCCCAGAGTTGTGCTAGAGTTGTCCCAGAGTTGTGCTAGAGTTGTCCCAGAGTTGTGCTAGAGTTGTCCCAGAGTTGTGCTAGAGTTGTCCCAGAGTTGTGCTAGAGTTGTCCCAGAGTTGTGCTAGAGTTGTCCCAGAGTTGTGCTAGAGTTGTCCCAGAGTTGTGCTAGAGTTGTCCCAGAGTTGTGCTAGAGTTGTCCCAGAGTTGTGCCAAAGTTGTACCCGAGTTGTACCAGATATGTGCCAGAGTTGTGCCATAGTTGTGCTATAGTTGTGCCAGAGTTGTGTTGTGCCAGAGTTGTGGCAGAGATATGCCAGAGTTGTTCCAGAGTTGTGCCAGAGTTGTCCCGGAGTTGTGCCAGAGTTGTGCCAGAGTTGTGCCAGAGTTGTGCCAGAGTTGTGCCAAAGTTGTGCCAGAATTGTGCCACAATTGCGCCAAAGCTGTGCCAGAGTTGTGCCAGGGTTGTGCTGGTGTTGTGCTGGTGTTGGGCCAAAGTTGTGCTACATTTGTGCCAGAGTTGTGCCGGAGTTGCACCAGATATGTGCAAGAGATGTGCCAGAGTTTTGCCTGAGTTGTACCAGAGTTGTGCCAGAGTTGTGCCAAAGGTGGGCCAACGTTGTGGCAGAGTTGTGCCAAATTTGTGCCAGAGTTGTGCCAGAGTTGTGCCAGAGTTGTGCCAGAGTTTTGCGAGATTTGTGCAAGAGATGTGCCAGTGTTGTGCCAGAGATGTACCGGAATTGTACCACAGTTGGGCCAAAGTTGTGCCAAAGTTGTGCCAGAGTTGAACCAGAGTTGTACCAGAGTTGTGCCAGAGTTGTGCTAGAGTTGAGCCAGAGTGTTACCATATTTGTTCCAAAGTTGTGGCAGATTGTGCCAGAGTTGTGCCTGAGTTGTGCCAGAATTGTTTCAGATTTGTGCCAGAGTTGTGCTAGAGTTAAACCAGTGTTGTTCCAGAGTAGTGCCAGAGTTCTTCCAGAGTTGTGCCAGAGTTGTGCCAGAGTTGTGCGAGAGTTGTGCCAGAGTTGTGCCGGAATTTTGCCAGAGTTGTGCCAGAGTTGTGCCAGAGTTGTGCCACAGGTGTGCCACCGTTGTGCCGGAGTTGTACCAGAGTTGTGCCAGAGTTGTGCCAGAGCCGTGCCAGAGTTGTGCCAGACGTGAGCCATATCTAGGCAAGAGTTGTGCCAGAGTTGTGCCAGATTGTGCCAGAGTTGTGCCAGAGGTGTGCCAGAGTTGTGCCAGAGTTGTGCCATAGTTGTGCCAGAGTCGTGCCAGAGTTGTGCCAGAGTTGTGCCATAGTTGTGCCAGAGTCGTGCCAGAGTTGTGCCAGAATTGTGCCAGAGTTGTGCCAGAGTTGTGCCAGAGTTGTGCCAGAGTTGTGCCAGGGTTGTGCCAGAGTTGTGCCAGAGGTGTACCATAGTTGTGCCTGGGTTGTGCCAGAGTTGTGTAACTGTTGTGCCAGAGTTGTGCCAGAGCTGTGCCAGTATTGTGCCATAGTTAAGCCAAAGTTGTACCAGAGTTGTACCAGAGTTGTGCCAGAGTTGTGCCAGAGTTGTGCCAGAGTTGTGCCAGAGTTGTGCCAGAGTTATGCCAAAGTTGTGCCACAGTTGTGCCAGTGTTGTGCAAGATATGTGCCAGAATTGTGCTAGAGTTGTGCCAGAGTTGTGCCAGTGTTGTGCCAAAGTAGTGCTAGAACGTGCCACAGTTGCGCCAAAGTTGTGCCAGAGTTGTGCAGGAGTTTTTCCAGAGTTGTGCTGGTTTTTTGCTTGTGTTGTGCCACAGTTGTGCCAGAGTTGTACCAGAGTTGTGCCCTAGTTGTGCCAGAGGTGTGCCAGAGTTGTACCAGAGTTGTGCAAGAGGTGTGGCAGAGGTGTGCCAGATTTGTGCCAGAGGTATGCCAGAGTTGTGCCATAGTTGTGCCAAAGTTGTGCCAGAGTTGGGCCAGAGTTGTACCAGAGTTGCAAGTGGTTGGTAGTGGTTGCAAGTGGTTGCAAGTGGTTGCAAGTGGTTGTGACTGGTTCTGAGTGGTTGTGAGTGGTTGCGAGTGGATGCAAATGGTTGCAAGTGGTTGCACATAGTTGCGAGTGGTTGTGAGTGGTTGCGAGTAATTGCAAGTGGTTGTGAATGGTTTTGAGTGGTTGCGAGTGGTTGCGAGTGGTTGCTAGTAGTTGCAATTGGTTGCCAGTTGTTGCGAGTGGTTGCGAGTTGTTACGAGTGGTTGCAAGTTGTTGCGAGTGGTTGCGAGTGGTTGGGAGTTGTTGTGAGTGGTTGTAAGTGGTTGCAATTGGTTTTGAGTGGTTGCAAGTGGTTGCGGCTGGTTGCGAGTAGTTATGATTGGTTGCAAATGGTTGCGAGTGGTTGCAAGTGGTTGTGAGTGCTTGTGAGTGGGTGCGAGTGGTTGCAGGTAGTTACAAGTGGTTGCGAGTGGTTGCGAGTGGTTGCGAGTGGTTGTGAGCGGTTGCGATATCTTGCAAGTGTTAGCGAGTGCTTGCAAGTGGCCGCGAGTGGTTGCGAGTGGTTGTGAGTGCTTGCAATATCTTGCAGGTGTGAGCGAGTTCTTGCAAGTGGCTGCGAGTGGTTGTGAGTGGTTGCGAGTGGTTACAACCGTTGCAAGTTGTAGCAAGTGGTTGCAAGTGGTTGCCAGTGGTTGCGAGTGGTTACGAGTAGCTGCAAGTGGTTGTGAGTGGTTGCGAATGGTTGCGAGTGGTTGCAAGTGATTGCCAGTGGTTGCAACTGGTTGTGAGTGATTGCAAGTGATTGCGAGTGGTTGCGAGTGGTTGTGAGTAGTTGCGAGTACTTACAAGTGGTAACGAGTAGTAGGGAGTAGTTGCGAGTGGCTGCAAATGGTTGCCAGGGGTTGCAAGTGGTTGCAAGTTGCTGTAAGTGGTTGCGAGTGGTTGCAAGAAGTTGCGAGTGGCTGCGAGTGGTTGCAAGTGACTGCAAGTGGTTGCGAGTGGTTGCGAGTGGCTGTGAGTGTTTGCAGTTGGCTATGAGTGAGTGTGAGTAGTTGCAAGTGGTTGCGAGTGGTCGCGAGTGGTTGCGAATGGTCATGAGTGGTTGCAAGTGGTTGCGAGTGGCTGCGAGTGGTTGCGAGTGGTCGTGAGTGGTTGCGAGCGGGTGCGAGTGATTGCGAGTGGTTGGGAGTAGTTGCGAGAGGTTGTGTGTGGTTGCAAGTGATTAGGATTGCTGCGAGTGGTTTTGAGTGGTTGCAATTGGTTGCGAGTGGTTGTAAGTGGTTGCGAGTGGTTGCAAGTGCTTGTGAGTGGTTGCGAGTGGTTTTGTGAGGTTGCAAGTGGTTGTGAGTAGTTGCAAATGGTTGCGAGTGATTGCAAGTCATTGCGAGTGGTTGCAAGTGGTTACAATTGGTTTTGGAGTGGTTGCGAGTGGTTGCAAGTAGTTGCGAGTGGTTGCAAGTGGTTGCGAGTCATTGCATAGAGTTGGGAGTGGTTGCGAGTAGTTGTGAGTGGTTGCAAGAAGTTGGAAGTGTTTGTGAGTGGTTGCGAGTGGTTGGGAGTGGTTGCAAGTTTCTCCCTGTGGTTGTGAGTGGTTGTGAGTGGTGGCGAGCGGTTGCGAGTGGTTGCAAGTGGTTGGGAGTCGCTGGGAGTGGTTGCCAGTGGGTGCGAGTGGTTGCGAGTGGTTGCTTGTTGTTGCGAGTGGTTGCGAGTGGTTGCGAGTGGTTGGGAATGCTTGGGATTTGTTGTGAGTCGTTATGAGTGGTGCGAGTGGTTGCGAGTGGTTGCGAGTGGTTGCTTGTTGTTGCGAGTGGTTGCGAGCGGTTGCGAGTGGTTGCGAGTGGTTGGGAGTGGTTGCAAGTGTCTTCGAGTGGTTGTGAGTGGTTGTGAGTGGTGGCGAGCGGTTGCGAGTGGTTGCAAGTGGTTGGGAGTCGCTGGGAGTGGTTGCCAGTGGGTGCGAGTGGTTGCGAGTGGTTGCTTGTTGTTGCGAGTGGTTGCGAGCGGTTGCGAGTGGTTGCGAGTGGTTGGGAGTGGTTGCAAGTGTCTTCGAGTGGTTGTGAGTGGTTGTGAGTGGTGGCGAGCGGTTGCGAGTGGTTGCAAGTGGTTGGGAGTCGCTGGGAGTGGTTGCCAGTGGGTGCGAGTGGTTGCGAGTGGTTGCTTGTTGTTGCGAGTGGTTGCGAGCGGTTGCGAGTGGTTGCGAGTGGTTGGGAGTGGTTGCAAGTGTCTTCGAGTGGTTGTGAGTGGTTGTGAGTGGTGGCGAGCGGTTGCGAGTGGTTGCAAGTGGTTGGGAGTCGCTGGGAGTGGTTGCCAGTGGGTGCGAGTGGTTGCGAGTGGTTGCTTGTTGTTGCGAGTGGTTGCGAGCGGTTGCGAGTGGTTGCGAGTGGTTGGGAGTGGTTGCAAGTGTCTTCGAGTGGTTGTGAGTGGTTGTGAGTGGTGGCGAGCGGTTGCGAGTGGTTGCAAGTGGTTGGGAGTCGCTGGGAGTGGTTGCCAGTGGGTGCGAGTGGTTGCGAGTGGTTGCTTGTTGTTGCGAGTGGTTGCGAGCGGTTGCGAGTGGTTGCGAGTGGTTGGGAGTGGTTGCAAGTGTCTTCGAGTGGTTGTGAGTGGTTGTGAGTGGTGGCGAGCGGTTGCGAGTGGTTGCAAGTGGTTGGGAGTCGCTGGGAGTGGTTGCCAGTGGGTGCGAGTGGTTGCGAGTGGTTGCTTGTTGTTGCGAGTGGTTGCGAGCGGTTGCGAGTGGTTGCGAGTGGTTGGGAGTGGTTGCAAGTGTCTTCGAGTGGTTGTGAGTGGTTGTGAGTGGTGGCGAGCGGTTGCGAGTGGTTGCAAGTGGTTGGGAGTCGCTGGGAGTGGTTGCCAGTGGGTGCGAGTGGTTGCGAGTGGTTGCTTGTTGTTGCGAGTGGTTGCGAGCGGTTGCGAGTGGTTGCGAGTGGTTGGGAGTGGTTGCAAGTGTCTTCGAGTGGTTGTGAGTGGTTGTGAGTGGTGGCGAGCGGTTGCGAGTGGTTGCAAGTGGTTGGGAGTCGCTGGGAGTGGTTGCCAGTGGGTGCGAGTGGTTGCGAGTGGTTGCTTGTTGTTGCGAGTGGTTGCGAGCGGTTGCGAGTGGTTGCGAGTGGTTGGGAGTGGTTGCAAGTGTCTTCGAGTGGTTGTGAGTGGTTGTGAGTGGTGGCGAGCGGTTGCGAGTGGTTGCAAGTGGTTGGGAGTCGCTGGGAGTGGTTGCCAGTGGGTGCGAGTGGTTGCGAGTGGTTGCTTGTTGTTGCGAGTGGTTGCGAGCGGTTGCGAGTGGTTGCGAGTGGTTGGGAGTGGTTGCAAGTGTCTTCGAGTGGTTGTGAGTGGTTGTGAGTGGTGGCGAGCGGTTGCGAGTGGTTGCAAGTGGTTGGGAGTCGCTGGGAGTGGTTGCCAGTGGGTGCGAGTGGTTGCGAGTGGTTGCTTGTTGTTGCGAGTGGTTGCGAGCGGTTGCGAGTGGTTGCGAGTGGTTGGGAGTGGTTGCAAGTGTCTTCGAGTGGTTGTGAGTGGTTGTGAGTGGTGGCGAGCGGTTGCGAGTGGTTGCAAGTGGTTGGGAGTCGCTGGGAGTGGTTGCCAGTGGGTGCGAGTGGTTGCGAGTGGTTGCTTGTTGTTGCGAGTGGTTGCGAGCGGTTGCGAGTGGTTGCGAGTGGTTGGGAGTGGTTGCAAGTGTCTTCGAGTGGTTGTGAGTGGTTGTGAGTGGTGGCGAGCGGTTGCGAGTGGTTGCAAGTGGTTGGGAGTCGCTGGGAGTGGTTGCCAGTGGGTGCGAGTGGTTGCGAGTGGTTGCTTGTTGTTGCGAGTGGTTGCGAGCGGTTGCGAGTGGTTGCGAGTGGTTGGGAGTGGTTGCAAGTGTCTTCGAGTGGTTGTGAGTGGTTGTGAGTGGTGGCGAGCGGTTGCGAGTGGTTGCAAGTGGTTGGGAGTCGCTGGGAGTGGTTGCCAGTGGGTGCGAGTGGTTGCGAGTGGTTGCTTGTTGTTGCGAGTGGTTGCGAGCGGTTGCGAGTGGTTGCGAGTGGTTGGGAGTGGTTGCAAGTGTCTTCGAGTGGTTGTGAGTGGTTGTGAGTGGTGGCGAGCGGTTGCGAGTGGTTGCAAGTGGTTGGGAGTCGCTGGGAGTGGTTGCCAGTGGGTGCGAGTGGTTGCGAGTGGTTGCTTGTTGTTGCGAGTGGTTGCGAGCGGTTGCGAGTGGTTGCGAGTGGTTGGGAGTGGTTGCAAGTGTCTTCGAGTGGTTGTGAGTGGTTGTGAGTGGTGGCGAGCGGTTGCGAGTGGTTGCAAGTGGTTGGGAGTCGCTGGGAGTGGTTGCCAGTGGGTGCGAGTGGTTGCGAGTGGTTGCTTGTTGTTGCGAGTGGTTGCGAGCGGTTGCGAGTGGTTGCGAGTGGTTGGGAGTGGTTGCAAGTGTCTTCGAGTGGTTGTGAGTGGTTGTGAGTGGTGGCGAGCGGTTGCGAGTGGTTGCAAGTGGTTGGGAGTCGCTGGGAGTGGTTGCCAGTGGGTGCGAGTGGTTGCGAGTGGTTGCTTGTTGTTGCGAGTGGTTGCGAGCGGTTGCGAGTGGTTGCGAGTGGTTGGGAGTGGTTGCAAGTGTCTTCGAGTGGTTGTGAGTGGTTGTGAGTGGTGGCGAGCGGTTGCGAGTGGTTGCAAGTGGTTGGGAGTCGCTGGGAGTGGTTGCCAGTGGGTGCGAGTGGTTGCGAGTGGTTGCTTGTTGTTGCGAGTGGTTGCGAGCGGTTGCGAGTGGTTGCGAGTGGTTGGGAGTGGTTGCAAGTGTCTTCGAGTGGTTGTGAGTGGTTGTGAGTGGTGGCGAGCGGTTGCGAGTGGTTGCAAGTGGTTGGGAGTCGCTGGGAGTGGTTGCCAGTGGGTGCGAGTGGTTGCGAGTGGTTGCTTGTTGTTGCGAGTGGTTGCGAGCGGTTGCGAGTGGTTGCGAGTGGTTGGGAGTGGTTGCAAGTGTCTTCGAGTGGTTGTGAGTGGTTGTGAGTGGTGGCGAGCGGTTGCGAGTGGTTGCAAGTGGTTGGGAGTCGCTGGGAGTGGTTGCCAGTGGGTGCGAGTGGTTGCGAGTGGTTGCTTGTTGTTGCGAGTGGTTGCGAGCGGTTGCGAGTGGTTGCGAGTGGTTGGGAGTGGTTGCAAGTGTCTTCGAGTGGTTGTGAGTGGTTGTGAGTGGTGGCGAGCGGTTGCGAGTGGTTGCAAGTGGTTGGGAGTCGCTGGGAGTGGTTGCCAGTGGGTGCGAGTGGTTGCGAGTGGTTGCTTGTTGTTGCGAGTGGTTGCGAGCGGTTGCGAGTGGTTGCGAGTGGTTGGGAGTGGTTGCAAGTGTCTTCGAGTGGTTGTGAGTGGTTGTGAGTGGTGGCGAGCGGTTGCGAGTGGTTGCAAGTGGTTGGGAGTCGCTGGGAGTGGTTGCCAGTGGGTGCGAGTGGTTGCGAGTGGTTGCTTGTTGTTGCGAGTGGTTGCGAGCGGTTGCGAGTGGTTGCGAGTGGTTGGGAGTGGTTGCAAGTGTCTTCGAGTGGTTGTGAGTGGTTGTGAGTGGTGGCGAGCGGTTGCGAGTGGTTGCAAGTGGTTGGGAGTCGCTGGGAGTGGTTGCCAGTGGGTGCGAGTGGTTGCGAGTGGTTGCTTGTTGTTGCGAGTGGTTGCGAGCGGTTGCGAGTGGTTGCGAGTGGTTGGGAGTGGTTGCAAGTGTCTTCGAGTGGTTGTGAGTGGTTGTGAGTGGTGGCGAGCGGTTGCGAGTGGTTGCAAGTGGTTGGGAGTCGCTGGGAGTGGTTGCCAGTGGGTGCGAGTGGTTGCGAGTGGTTGCTTGTTGTTGCGAGTGGTTGCGAGCGGTTGCGAGTGGTTGCGAGTGGTTGGGAGTGGTTGCAAGTGGTTGCGAGTGGTTGCGAGTGGCTGCGAGTGGTTGCAAGTGGTTGCGAGCGGTTGAAAGTGATTGCGCTTGGTTGCTAGTGGTTGTGAGTGGTTGCGAGTTGTTGCAAGTGGTTGCGAGTTGTTCCGAGTGGTTGCCAGTGGTTTCCAGTGTTTGCCAGTGGTTGTGAGTGGTTGAAATTCTTTGCGAATTGATGCGAGTGGTTTTGGGTGGTTGCGAGTGGTTGCGAATGGTTGCGAGTGGTTGCGAATGGTTGTGGGTGGTTGCGAGTGGTTGGAAGTAGTTGGGAGTGGTTACGAGTGGTTGCAAGTGGTTGTGAGTGGTTGCAGGTTGTTGCAAGTGGTTGTGAGGGGTTGTGAGAGGTTGGGAGTGGTTGCGAGTGGTTGCGTGTGGTTGCGAGACGTTGCGTGTGGTTGCAAGTGGATGCTTGTGGTTGCAAGTGGTTGCGAGTGGTTACTTGTAGTAGCGAGTTGTTGTGAGTGATTGCGAGTGGCTGTGAGTCATTGGGAGTGGTTTTTGTTTGGTTGCGAGTGGTTTCGAGTGGTTGCAAGTGGTTGCGAGTCGCTGCATAGAGTTGCGAGTGGTTGCGAGTGGTTGTGAATGGTTGCGAGTCGTTGCGAGTGGTTGTGATTGGTTGCGATTGGTTATGAGTGGTTGCGACTGGCTACGAGTAGTTGCGAGTGGTTGCAAGTGGTTACGAGTGGTTGCAACTGAGTGCAAGTGGCTGCGATTGGTTGTGAGTGGTTGCGAGTTGTTACAAGTGGTTGCGTGTCGTTGTGAGTGTTTACCAATGGTTGCATATGCTTGTGAGTAGTTGCGAGTGGTTGTGAGTGGTTGAAAGTGGTTGCGAGTTGTTGTGCGTGGTTGTGGGTGGTTGAGAGTGGTTGCGAGTGGTTGCGAGTGGTTGCAAATGGTTACGAGTGGTTGCGAGTGGTTGCAAGTAGTTGCGAGTGATTGCGAGTGGTTGCGAGTGGTTGCGAATGGCTGCAAGTGGTTACGAGTGGTTGCAAGTGGTTTTGAGTGGTTGTGAGTGGTTTTGAGTGGTTGCGAGTGGTTGCGTGGGATTGCGAGTGATTACAAGTGGCTGCAAGTGGTTGCCAATGGTTGTAACTGGTTGCGAGTGGCTGCAAGTGGCTTTAAGTGGTTGCAAGTGGTTGCAAATGGTTGCAAGTGGTTGCAAGTGGTTGCGAGTCGTTGCAAGTGGTTGCGAGTGGTTGCGAGTGGTTGCGAGTGGTTGCGATTCCTTGCGAGTTGTTGCGAGTGGTTGCGAGTGGTTGTGAGTGGTTGCAAGTGGTTGCGAGTGGTTGCGAGTGGTTGCGAGTGGTTGCGATTCCTTGCGAGTTGTTGCGAGTGGTTGCGAGTGGTTGTGAGTGGTTGCAAGTGGTTGCGAGTGGTTGTCAGTGGTTGCAAGTCGTTGCGAGTGCTTGTCAGTGGTTGCGAGTGGTTGCCTATGGTTGCGAGTGGTGATGAGTGGTTGTGAGTGGTTGCAAGTGGTTGCGAGTGGTTGCAACTGGTTGCGAGTGGTTGTAAGTGCTTGCAAGTGGTTGTGAGTGGTTGCGAGTGGTTGCGAGTGGTTGTAAGTAGTCGCGTGTGTTTGCGAGTGGCTGCGAGTGGTAGCAAGTGCTTGTGAGTGGTTGTCAGTTGTTACGTTTGGTTGCAAGTGGCTGCGGGTGGTTTCATATAGTTGTGAGTGGATGTGAGTGGTTGCGAGTGGTTGCGAGTGCTTGCAAGTGGTTGTGAATGGTTGTGAGTGGTTGCGAGTGATTGTGACTGGTTGCGAGCGGTTGTGAGTGGTTGTGAGTGGTTGCAAGTGGTTGCAAGTGGTTGTGAGTGGTTGCAAGTGGTTGTGAGTGGTTGGAAGTGTTTGCGAGTCGTTGCGAGTGGTTGCGAGTGGTTGTGAGTGGTTGCAAGTGGTTGCAAGTGGTTGTGAGTGGTTGCAAGTGGTTGTGAGTGGTTGGAAGTGTTTGCGAGTCGTTGCGAGTGGTTGCGAGTGGCTGCAAGTGGTTGCGAGTGGTTGCGATTGGTTGCGAGTGGAAGCGAGTGGTTGCGAGTGGTTCTACGTGGTTATGAGTGGTTGCAAGTGGTTGCAAGTTGTTGGGAGTGGTTGCAAGTGGTTACGAGTGGTTGCGAGTGGTTCCGAGTGGTTGCAAGTGGTTGCAAGTGGCTGCGAGTGGTTGCTAGTGGTTGTGAGTTGTTGTGAGTGGTTGGGAGTGGTTAGGACTGGTTACAAGTGGTTATGAGTGGTTACGAGTGGTTGCGAGTGGTTGCGAGTGGTTGCGACTGGTTGCGAGTGGTTGCGAGTGGTTGGGAGTGGTTAGGACTGGTTACAAGTGGTTATGAGTGGTTACGAGTGGTTGCGAGTGGTTGCGAGTGGTTGCGACTGGTTGCGAGTGGTTGCGAGTGGTTTCTAGTGGTTGCAAGTAGTCTTGAGTGGTTGCAAGTGGTTGTGAGTGGTTGCGAGTGGTTAGGAGTAGTTGCAAGTGGTTACGAGTGGTTGCAAGTGGTTGCGCGTGGATGCGAGTGGTTGCGAGTTGTTGTAAGTGGTTGCGAGTGGTTCCAACTGGTTGCGAGTGGTTGCGAGTGGTTGCAAGTGGTTATGCATGGTTGGGAGTGGTTGCAAGTGGTTGCGAGTGGTTGCGAGTCCTTGCAAGTGGTTGCAAGTGGTTGTGAGTGGCTGCGAGTGGTTCAGAGTGGTTGCGCGTTGTTGCGAGTGGATGCGAGTGGTTTCGAGTGGTTGCGAGTGGTTACAATTAGTTGCAATTGGTTGCGAGAGTTTGCGACTGGTTTTGTGTGGTTGCGGGTGGTTGCGAGTGGTTCTGATTGGTTGCAACTGGTTGCGAGGGGTTGCAAGTATTTGCGAGTGGTTGCGCGTGGTTGTGAGTGGTTACAGTGGCTACGAGTGGATGCAAGTGGCTGCGAGTGGCTGCAAGTGGTTGCAAATGGCTGCGAGTGGTTACGAGTGGATACAAGTGGTTGCGAGTTGTTGTGTGTGGTTTTGAGTGGTTGCAAGTGGTTTTAAGTTGTGAGTGATTTTAAGTGATTGCAAGTGGCTGCGAGTGGTCGCCAATGGTTGTGAGTCGTTGCGAGTGGTTGCGAGTGGCTGTGAGTGGTTGCAAGTTGTTGCGATTTGTTGCGAGTCGTTGCAAGTGGTTGCGAGTGGATGCGAGTGGTTGCGAGTGGTTGTGAGTGGTTGCAAGTGGTTGTGACTGTTTGCGAGTGGTTGCATGTGGTTGCAAGTGGTTGTGAGTGGTTGCGAGTTTTTGCGAGTAGTTGCTAGTTAGTGCAAGTGGTTGCGAGTGGTTACGATTGGTTGCCAGTGGTTGCCACTGGTTACCAGTGGTTGCGAGTGGTTGCAAGTTGTTGCAAGTGGTTGTGAGTGGTTGTGAGTGGTTGCGAGTGGCAGCGAGTGCTTGCAAGGGGTTGTGAGTGGTTGTGAGTGGTTGTGAGTGGTTGCGAGTTGTTGCAAGTAGTACTGAGTGGTTGCAAGTGGTTCCAAGTGGTTGCAAGTGGGTATGAGTGGTTTTGAGTGGTTTTGTGTGGCGGTGGGTCGTTGCGAGTGGTTGCAAGAGCTTGCAAGTGGTTGCGAGTTATTGCAAGTGGTTGCAAGTGGTTGCAAGTGGTTGCAAGTGGTTGCGAGTGATTGCAAGAGGTTGCGAGTGGTTGCGAGTGGTTGCAAGTGGTTGCAAGTGGTTGCAAGTGGTTGCAAGTGGTTGCGAGTGATTGCAAGAGGTTGCGAGTGGTTGCGAGTGGTTGGGATTGGTTGCAATTAGTTGTGAGTGGTTGCAAGTGGTTGCGAGTGGTTGCAAGTGGTTGCAAGTGGATGCGAGTGGTTGCAAATGGTTGCGAGTTGTTGCGAGTGGTTGCAAGTGGTTGCGAGTTGTTGCAAGTGGTTTCGAGTGGTTGCAAGTAGTTTTGACTGGTTCCAAGTGGTTACGAGTGGATGCGAGTGGATACAAGTGGTTGCGAGTTGTTGCGAGTGCTTGCAAATGGTTGCGAGTCATTGTAAGTGGTTGCGAGTGGGTTTGAGTTGTTGCGAGTGGTTAGAACTTGTCACGAGTGGTACACCTGGTGGCGAGAGGTTACAGGTGGTAGCGAGTGGTTGCGAATGGTTGCAAGTGGTTTCAAGTGGTTGCGAGTTGTTGCGAGTGGTTGCGAGTGGTTGGTAGTGGCTGCGATTGGTTGCGAGTAGTTGGGAGTAGTTGAGAGTGGTTGGGAGTGGTTGCAAGTGCTGCGAGTGTTTACAACTGATTGCGAGTAGTTGCGAGTGGTTGCGAGTGGTTGCGAGTAGTTGCGAGTGGTTGCCAGTAGTTGCGAGTGGTTGTGAGTGGTTGCGAGTGGTTGCGAGTGGTTGCGAGTGGTTGCGAGTAGTTGCGAGTGGTTGCGAGTAGTTGCGAGTGGTTGCGAGTAGTTGCGAGTGGTTGCGAGTAGTTGCGAGTGGTTGCGAGTAGTTGCGAGTGGTTGCGAGTAGTTGCGAGTGGTTGCGAGTAGTTGCGAGTGGTTGCGAGTAGTTGCGAGTGGTTGCGAGTAGTTGCGAGTGGTTGCGAGTGGTTGCGAGTGGTTGCGAGTTGTTGTGAATGGTTGTGAGTGGTTGTGAGTGGTTGCAAGTGGTTGCAAGTGGTTGCAAGTGGTTGCGAGTGGTTACGAGTAGTAACGAGTTGTTGTGAGTGGTTATGAGTGGTTGCGAGTGGTTGCAAGTTGTTGCGAGTGGTTGCTAGTGGTTGCGAGTGGTTACGAGTGGTTGCCACTGGTTGCAAGTATTTGCAAGTGGTTGCGAGTAGTTGTGTGTGATTATGAGTGGTTGCGAGTGGTTACAAGTGGTTGCGAGTGGTTGCGAGTGGTCGCAAGTGGTTGCGAGTGGTTGCAAGTGGTTGCGAGTGGTTGTGAGTGGTTTTGTGTGGTTGCGAGTCGTTGCGAATGGTTACGAGTGGTTGCGAGTGGTTGTTAGTGGTTACGAGTGGCTGCGAGTGTATACAAATGGTTGCGAGTGGTCGGGAGTAAGGGTGAAACCAAGCCTAAAAAGTTGTTCTTGGAAGAGACCCGGACTTGTGGGTCGGGTCCAGCGGCCGGACCCGGAACCGCGAGTCGAGTCCGGCTCGCGGACTCGGAACTGCGAGTCCTCATAAGGACTTGCGAGTCCGTGGAACCGCGAGTCCAGTAGGTTCTGGACCGCGGGTCCCCTCGACCATGACTTAGAATTTTTGGGCAAGTTCAACAATATCATGTGTTTTTTTAATTCTTTCGTTTACACTTGGGTTAAGCCACTTTTCTCCATGACTCTGCCACAATGTGTGAGCTACCAATGTGCATGCAGATAGCAGCAAGTGAGCAACTACTGGGCAACTCGTGAGCATCACAGTTGTTACAAGTTGTTCTTTGTCAGCAACTACCAGTGAGCAACCACAACTAGTTAGCAACTACAGTGGAACTAATAAGCAAGTATGCAGCAACTAGTGAGTAACAAGTCAGCAAGCAGTGAGCAATTGCTTAGAGGAAGCTCGCAGAGAGCAAGAATTCAAAGAGTAAGCAGAGAGCAAACAGAGAGAAAGAGACATGAATGTGAAACTTGACTGATTCATGACAGAGTACAATGCAACACGTTCATGGAAACAAAGCTGAAAACGAACTACGAGGCAACCTCTACTACATCCTCCTCATCCTCCTCATCCTCTTCCTCCTCCCCGGCATCATCCTCTTTTTCCTCTTCACCATCCTCATCCTCAGAGGATGAGCTCTCATCGCTCTCATCAGCAGACTCTGCACCCGGTGCCTCGTCATCGTTGCCCCCCTCGTCATCGGAGTCTGGCAGCATTGCGTTGACGAGGCCTTGAATGGCTGCTGGAGCAGCCTTCCGTGCTTCACAACGCCTCCTCTTCTCCTTCTTCTCTTCCTCCTGTAGCTCTGGTGCAACCTCTCCAGCCGGTGTCACGGGGAAGTCCTTGAGCACAGGTTTGTTAATCCAAGACTTGAGGCACATGAGATCCTGAACTCACAGAGCATGCAGAGTGCAAATAGATTAGGTAAACAGATATCAAATAGATAGAAAAAAGAGGTAAAACACAGAGCAAACAGAAAGGAAACAGAGCAAACAGAGAGCAAACCGAGAGCATTGAGTATCGACCACCACCACCACCACCACCACCACCACCACCATCACCAACACCACAATCATCCATACCTGGACCGTTACGTTGGACAAGGAGTGCCTGAAATCTGTGATCACCATTCCTGCAAGCGAGAAGAGACGCTCGGAGGGCATGCTTGTCGCAGGTACAGCAAACAGGTCTTGAACAGCCAGCGCAACTGTTGGATACTTGCGCTGGTTGTCTCTGTAGTAGTAGAGCACGTTGTACTTGCGTCCGGCGCGGGCATGGGCCTTGTACTCCTGGATCTCATGCTCCAGTGAGTCCGGCGGTGCGTCTTCACGTTCTGCTTCGGGCTCCTTGTACAGCTTGTCAAGGGGGTCCTCCAGCGCCACTTGCACCATGGTCTTCTTTGTCCGCTTCTCCTTGCCCTTCCGACCCTTCTTGGCGGCAGCAGCAGGCCCCGTGAGGAGCGGCTGCTGGCTGCTTCCTGTCCCTGCTGATGCCGATGCACCTGCTGATGCAGAAGCTGCTGCTGCTGCACTGGATGATTCGAAGGTGTGAGCATCTGCAACACCCAATGACAAGGGAAAAAGTACAAAACATGTGAAAGACTGAAATTACTTAACCCACCCAAAATGTTCAAAGACCACCGACACTGACACAACAGACATCCCCACCACCAACCATCCCACCACCACCACCAACTGAACCACAGTGGATATACCTGCATCGTCGTCTTCAGCCTCCAATAGAGCAGACTCAGCAACTCTGGCTGCTTCTGTAGCTTCCCTTGCTGCCCGTGCTGTCTCCTCTGCTCTGCGGCGCTGCACCTTGTCGTACCACGGTTTTAGCTCCTCCAGCACCTTCAATTCAAGCTCCACGGCATTCTTGATCCCCATAATCTTGTGCACTTTGTCAAAGAAGCGCATGCAAAACCGTGGGTCGGCGACAGTGGCAACAACGTGCTTCATGGTGCATTTTTTTACATACTTCTCAAGCTGCAAGTGTAGAACAATGAAAGAAAAAATAGCAACCAATACATTGTTGAGCAACTTGGACAACCACTACCGCCACAACCACGCCCACAACCACGAGCTCCACTACAAAATACCTTGTCCTCTGCTGCAGTAAGGCCCGGCTTCAGATCCAGCAACATCTGCTCCTGAGGATCAAGGGCCTTCTTCTGCTGCACCTTCTTTTCTGCTTGTCCCGCCCTGACCTGCCACCTGTTCAGCTTCTTGAAGATGAGGCTGAAAAAGGGCAGCACCAGGGGGATGGTGGGGTACTGGCTGCCGTTGATATCTTCAGTGAACCCCTTGAAGGGTTTCAGCACAGCAGTCACCAGCGTCAAAAGCTCCCACCCGACGCAACTTGGTGCGAGCTCAGGTGCCTTGTTCTTCAGCCAAAACTCCAGCGGGTCCTTCAGCTGTAACAGTGAGCAAACAGAGAGTAATCACAGAGCAAACAGAGAGCAAACAGAGAGGAAAAAGAGCTGCAACCAGGGAGCAAACAGTGAGAAAACAGAGAGCAAACAGAGAGTAAAGAGACCTGCAAACAGAGAGCAAACAGAGAGCAAACAGAGAGCAAAGAGAGCTGCAACCAGAGAGAAAAGAATGAGCAAACAGAGAGCAAACAGAGAGCAAACAGAGAGAAAACAGAGAGCGAACAGAGAGCAAAGAGAGCTGCAAACAGATAGCAAATAGAGAGCAAACATAGAGCAAACAGAGAGCAAACAGAGAGCAAAAAGAGCTGCAAACAGAGAGCAAACAGAGAGCAAAGAGAGCTGCAAATAGTGAGCAAACATAGAGCAAACAGAGAGAAAACAGAGAGCAAACAGAGAGCGAACAGAGAGCAAAGAGAGCTACAAACAGAGAGCAAACAGAGAGCAAACAGAGAGCAAACAGAGAGCAAACATAGAGCAAACAGAAAGCAAACATAGAGCAAACAGAGAGCAAACAGGGAGCAAACAGAGAGCAAACAGAGCTGCAAACAGAGAGCAATCACAAGGGAATAAAAAGCCCGACCAAGTTGCTCACCTGCACAACCCTCTCACACATGTCCAACGTTGAGTTCCAGCGGGTAGGGGTGTCAAGGTGCAGAGAGAGGTAAAGTACTCCCTGAGCCATGGCGACGTTCACAAGGCTGTCCTCGCGTTTGGCGGACTTAGTCACGTGGTTCACGATGTCACGGGCCACCTTGAGCTGGCTGTTGACGTCGTTCACGGTCAGCATGTCTTTCACCGCCAGGTTCATGCTATGGCCCATGCACCGAATGTGGCCGGCCTTGCTGAACGCGTCGTTCTGGAGCACGAGGAAGTTGTCCACCACACTGTCATTGGTGCTGTCATTGTCGAATGTCAAGCAGAAAATCTTGTCTCACAACCCCCACTCTTTCACAGCAGTGGAGAAAAGGTTGAAGGTGTTCTCGGCCGTAGCCGAGCCTGAGACGGCAGGGAATGAGATTGCAACATTCTGCATCTCCCACTCGTGAATCCAGTGAGCAATCACGCCCAAAAACTTGATGTTTGCATCAGACTGCCAGCCATCCATGGTGAAAGAAACCCCCGACTGCACCTCCTCAAACATCTCCTTGATGAGTTTCCTGAAAGCTTGAGCACCAAGCCTGATTTTCTTTGCTCTCGTGATTCTGCCTGGAACGACTGCAAAGGGATTGGTGTGCAGGAAACCTTGCCGCAGCCAGCTTGACTCAAGGGACAGAAAGCTAACATTCTTGTCAACGACATGTTTCCAGACGCACGACTGAAAACACTTCTTGTTGAAGGCAACACCAACACCGGCAACAGACCTGGCAAGGACGGTGTTGCCAGGTTCCAGCTCTGCAGCAGTGGCTGCGGCGGCATGCGTTGCTGTCGCGAGGTTCTGGGCTGCCTCGGCCGTCTTCAGCTCCTTCCAACGGGCGTGATGCTTCTTGCGGAGGTGTTTCCAG
>SZWC01000023.1:724675-743418 GCA_023375785.1 Penium margaritaceum | reverse complement strand
TGAGTGGATGCAAGTGGTTGCGAGTGGTTGCGAGTGGTTACAAGTGGTTGCGAGTGGTTGCGAGTGGTTGCGGGTGGATGCGAGTGGTTGCGAGTGGTTCTGAGTGGTTGCCAGTGGTAACAAGTGGTTGCGAGTGGTTGCGAGTGGTCATGAGTGGTTGCAAGTGGTTGCAAGTGGTTGTGCGTGGTTGCGAGTGGTTGCAAGTGGTTGCGAGTGGTTGCGAATGGTTTTGTGTCGCTGCGAGTGGTTGCGAATGGTTGCGATGGTTGTGAGTGGTTGTGAGTGGCTATGAGTGGCTGTGAGTGTATGCAAAAGGGTGCGAGTGGTGAGGAGTGGTTTCCAATGGCTGCGAGTGGTTACGAGTGGTTGCAAGTGGTTGCAAGTGGTTGCGAGTGATTGCGAAAGGTTGCAGTGGATGCGAGTGGTTCGAGTGGTTGCGAGTGGTTGCGAGTGGTTGCTGATGGTTGCAAGTGGGTGTGAGTGGTTGCGAGTGGTTACGAGTGGTTACAAGTGGTTACAAGTGGTTGCGTGTGGTTGCGGGTGGAAGCGAGTAGTTGTGAGTGGTTATGAGTGGTTGCAAGTGGTTGCGAGTGCTTGCAAGTGGGTGTGAGTAGTTGTGATTGATTGCGAGTGGTTGCGAGTGGTTGCGAGTGGTTGCAAGTGGTTGCAAGTGGTTGCAAGTGGTTGTGAGTGGTTGTGAGTGGTTTGGAGTGGTTGTGAGTGGTTACAAGTGGTTGCGAGTTGTTACAAGTGGTTGCAAGTGGTTGTGAGTGGTTGCGAGTGGTTGCTAATGGTTGCAAGTGGTTTCGACTGGTTGGAAGTGGGCGTGAGTGGTTGCGAGTGGTTATGAGTGGTTGCAAGTGGTTATGAGTCGTTGCGAGTGGTTGCGAGTGGTTGTAAGTGGTTGCGAGTTGTTCCAACTGGTTGCGAGTGGTTGCTAGTAGTTGCAAGTGGTTACGCATGGTTGGGAGTGATTGCAAGTGGTTGCGAGTGGTTGCGAGTGCTTGCAACTGGTTACAAGTGGTTGCGAGAGGTTGCGAGTTGTTAATAGTGGTTAGGAGTGGTTGCGAGTGGTTGCGAGTGGTTGCGAGTGTTTGGGAGTGGTTGCAAGTTGTTGCTAGTTGTTCCGAGTGATTCCAAGTGGTTGCAAGTGATTGCTAGTGGTTGCGAGTGGCTGAGGGTGGTTGTGAGTGGTTGCGAGTAGTTGCGAGTGGTTGGGAGTAGTTGCAAGTGGTTGCCAGTGGTTGCGAGTGGTTGTGAGTGGTTGCAAATGGTTGTGAGTGGTTGTGAGTGGTCGTGAGTGGTTGCAAATGGTTGCAAGTGTTTGCCAGTGGTTGCGAGTGGTTGTGAGTGGTAATGAGTTGTTACCCGTGGTTGCAAGTGGTTGCGAGTGGTTGCTAGTGATTGGAAAAGGTTGCGAGTCGTTGTGAGTGGTTGCAAGTGGTTGTAAGTGGTTGCGAGTGGTTGCGAGTGCTTACAAGTGGTTGCGAGTGGTTACGAGTGGTTGCAAGTGGTTGCAATTGGATGTGAGTGATTGCGAGTGATTGCAAGAAGTTGGTAGTGGCTGCCAATGGTTGAGAGTGGTTGCGAGTGGCTGCAAATGGCTGTGAGTGCTTTCAAGTGGTTGCAAGGGGTTGTGAGTCGTTGCAAGTGGTTGCGAGTGGTTGCGAGTGGTTGGGAGTGGTTGCAATTGGTTGCGAGTGGTTACGAGTGGTTGCAAGTGGTTGCGATTGGTTGCAAGTGGTCGCGAGTGGTTGTGAGTGGTTGCGAGTCGTTACAAGTGGTTACAAGTGATTGCGAGTGGTTGAGAGTGGGTGCGAGTGGTGGTGAGTGGATTTGAGTGGTTGCAAGTGGTTGCAAGTGGTTGTAAGTGGTTGCAAGTGGTTGTGAGTGGTTGCGAGTGGTTGCCAGTGGTTGTAAGTTGGTGCGAGTGGATATGAGTGGTTTCGAGTGGTTGCAAGTGGTTGTGAGTGGTTGCAAGTGGTTGTGAGTGATTGCGAGTTGATACGATTGGTTGGGAGTTGTTGTGAGTGGTTGCAGGTAGTTGCGAGTGGTTGTTAGTGGTTGCGAGTGGTTGCGTGTGCTTGCAAGTGGTTGTGAGTGGTTGTGAGTGGTTGTGAGTGGTTGCGAGTAGTTGCGAGTGGTTGTGAGTGGTTGCGAGTGGTTGCAAGTGGTTGCAAGTGGTTGCGAGTGGTTGCGAGTGGTTGCGAGTGGTTGCGTGTGCTTGCAAGTGGTTGTGAGTGGTTGTGAGTGGTTGTGAGTGGTTGCGAGTTTTTGCGAGTGGTTGTGAGTGGTTGCGAGTGGTTGCAAGTGGTTGCAAGTGGTTGCGAGTGGTTGCAAGTGGTTGTGAGTGGTTGCAAGTGGTTGCGAGTTGTTGCAAGTGGTTGCAAGTGGTTGCGAATGGCTGCGAGTGGCTGCGAGTGGTTAAGAGTGGATGCGAGTGGTTGCAAGTGTTTCCAAGTGGTTGCGAGTTGTTGCGTGTTGTGGCAAGTGGTTGGGAGTGGTTGCAAGAAGTTACCAGTGGTTACGTGTGGTTACGAGTGGCTGCGAGTGGTTGCGAGTGGTTCTGAGTGGTTGTGATTGGTTGTGGGTGGTTGGGAGTGGTTGCGAGTGGTTACGAGTGGTTGCGAGTGGTTGTGAGAGGTTGCGAGTGGTTTCAAGTGGTTTCGAGTGGTTGGTAGTGGTTGCAAGTGGTTTCGAGTGGTTGCAAGTGCTTGTGAGTGGTTGCGAGTGGTTACGAGTGGTTGCAACCTGTTTGGAGTGGTTGCGAGTGGTTACGAGTGGTTGCACATTTTTGTGAGAGGTTGAGAGTCGTTGGGAGTGGTTGCGAGTGGTTGTTAGTGGTTGAAAAGGGTTTCGAGTGGTTGCAAGTGGTTGTGAGTGGTTGCGAGTGGTTACGAGTGGTTGCAAGTGGTTATGAGTGGTTGCGAGTGGTTGCGAGTGGGTGCGAGTGTTTGTGAGTGGTTGTAAGTGGTTGCGAGTGGTTCCGACTGGTCGCGAGTGGTTGCGAGTGGTTGCAATTGGTCACGCATGGTTGTGAATGGTTGCAGGTGGTTGCGAGTGGTTGCGAGTGGTTGCAAGTGGTTGCAAGTGGTTGCCAGTGGTTGCAAGTAATTGCGAGTGGTTACAAGTGGTTGCAGTGGCTCCAAGTGGTTGTGAGTGGTTGGGAGTGGTTGCAAGTGGTTGCGAGTCCTTGCGAGTAGTTGCAAGTGGCTGTCAGTGGTTGCGAGTGGTTGTGAGTGGTTGCGAGTGGTTGCAAGTGGCTGGGAGTGGTTGCGAGTGGTTTGGAGTTGTTTGCGAGCGGTTGCGAGTGGTTGGGAGGATTTGTCAGTGGTTCTGAGTTGTGGCAAGTGGTTGGTAGCGGAAGTGAGTGGTTACGAGTGGCTGGGAGTGGTTGCAACTGTTTGGAATTGGTTGCGAGTGGTTGCAAGTGGTTGCAAGTAGTTGCAAGTAGTTGCAAGTGGTTCTGAGTGGTTGCGAGTGGTTGCGAGTGGTTCCAAGTGGTTACGAGTTGTTGTGAGTGGTTGCGAGTGGTTGTGAGTGGTTGCAAGTTGTTGCGAGTGGTTACGAGTGATTGTGAGTGGTTGCGAGTGGTTTCTAGTTGTTGTGAAAGGTTGCGTGTGGTTACGAGTGGTTGCAAGTCGTTGCGAGTGGTTGCGAGTGGTTACGAGTGGTTTCGTGTGGTTACGAGTGGTTGCGAGTGATTGCGAGTGGTTGCAAGTGGTAAAGAGTGGTTGCCTATGGTTGTGAGTGGTTGCGAGTGGTTGACAGTGGCTACAGGTGGTGGCAAGTGGTTGTGAGTGGCTGCGAGTCCTTGCAAGTGGTTGTGAGTGGTCGTGAGTGGTTGCGAGTGGTTGCGATTAGTTGCGAGTAGAAGCGGGTGGTTACGAGTGGTTGCGAGTGGTTGCGAGTGATTGCAAGTGGTTGCAGTGGTTGCGAGTGGTTACCAATGCTTGTGAGTGGTTGCAAGTGGTTGAGAGTGGCTGCGGGTGGTTGCAAGTTGTTGTGAGTGGCTGCAAGTGGTTCCAAGTGGTTGTGATTGGTTGTGAGTCGGTGTGATTGGTTGCGAGTGGTTGGGAGTGGTTGGGAGTGGTTGCGATTGATTGCAAGTGGTTGCAAGTGATTGCGAGTGGTTGTGAGTGGTGGTGAGTCGTTGTGAGTGGTTGCGAGTGGTTGCGAGTGGTTGCGAGTGGTTGCGAGTGGTTGTAAGTGGTTGCAAGTGATTGCGAGTGGTTGTGAGTGGTGGTGAGTCGTTGTGAGTGGTTGCGAGTGGTTGCGAGTGGTTGCGAGTGGTTGCGAGTGGTTGCGAGTGGTGTTGAGTGGTGGTGATTGGTTGTAAGTTTGTTGGGAGTGGTTGCAAGTGGTTGTGATTGGTTGTAAGTGGTTGCAAGTGGCTACGAGTGGTTGCGAGTGGTTGCGAGTGGTTGTAAGTGGTTGCAATTGGCTGTGAGTGGCTGCGAGTGGTTGTGAGTGGTTGTATGTGGTTGTGAGTGGTTGCCAGTGGTCGGAATTGGTTACAAGTAGTTACCAGTGGTTTCAAGCGGTTGTTAGTGGTTGCAAGGTATTGCGAGTGGTTGCGAGTGGTTGCGAGTGGTTGAGAGTGGTTGCGAGTGGTTGCGAGTGGTTGCGAGTGGTTGTGAGTGGAAGCGAGTGGTTCCGAGTGGTTTGGAGTGGTTGCAAGAGGTTGCGAGTGGTTCCAAGTGGTTAGGAGTGGTTGCGAGTGGTTGTGAGGGGTTGCGAGTGGTTGTGAGTGGTTGTGAGTGGTTGTGAGTGGTTCGGTGTGGTTGCGAGTGGTTATGAGTGGTTGTGAGTGGTTACAAGTGGTTGCAAGTGGTTGCGAGTGGTTGCGAGTGGTTGCTAGTGGTTGCAAGTGGTTTCGAGTGGTTGCAAGTGGCTTTGAGTGGTTGCGAGTGGTTACAAGTGGATGCAAATGGCTACGAGTGGTTGCGAGAGGTTGCGAGTGGATGCCAGTGGTTGCCAGTGGTTGTAAGTGGTTGTGAGTGGTTCCGACTGGCTGTGAAAAGTTTAGAGTGGATGAAAGTGGTTACACATGGCTGCGAGTGGTTGGTACTGGTTGGGAGTGGTTGCGAGTGGTTGCAACTGGTTGCAAGTAGTTACAAGTGGTTGCGATTTGTTGCGAATGGTTACGAGTGGCTGTGAATAGCTGTGAGTGGTTGCAAGTGGTTGGGAGTGGTTGCAAGTGGTTGCGAGTGGTTGCGAATAGTTGCGATTGGTTTAGAGTGGTTGGGAGTGGTTGGAAGTGGTTGCCAGTGGTCGCAATGTTTGCGAGTGGTTGCAAGTGGTTGTGCGTGGTTGCGAGTGGTTGCAAGTCGTTGTGAGTGGTATTTTGTGGTTGCGAGTGGTTGCAAGTGGTTGCGAGTGGTTGCGAGTGGGTGTGAGTGGATTTTGTGTGGTTGCGAGTGGTTGTGAGTGGTTACGAGTGGTTGCGAGTGGTTGCGAGTGGCTGGGAGAGGTTGCAAGAGGTTGTGAGTGGTTGCGAGTGGTTATGAGTAGTTGCAAGTGGTTGCAAATAGCTGCTAGTGGTTGCAAGTGGTTGTGAGTGGTTGCGAATGGTTGTGAGTGATTGCTAGTGGTTGCTTGTGGTTGTGAGTGGTTGCGAGTGGTTGCTAGTGGTTGCAAGTAGTTGGGAGTGGCTGCTAGTGGTTGCAAGTGAATGCAAGTGGCTGCGACTTGTTGCGAGTGGTTGCGAGTGGATGTGAGTATTTGCAAGTGGTTGCGAGTGGTTCCGAGTGCTTGCGAGTGGTTGCGAGTGGTCGCGAGTAGTCGCGAGTGGTCGTAAGTGGTTGCAGGTGGTTGCAAGTGGCTATGACTGGTTGCGAGTGGTCGCGAGTGGTAGCGAGTGGGTGCGAGTGGTTGCGAGTGGTTGGGAGTGGTTGCGAGTGGTTGCGTTTTCTTGCGAGTGGTTGTGTGTGGTTGGGAGTGATTAGGAATTGTTGCGAGTGGTTTGGAGTGGTTGCAAGTGGCTGTGAGTGGTTGTGAGTGGTTGCGAGTGGTTGCAAGTGGTTGTGAGAGGTTGCCAGTGGTTTTGTGTTGCTGCAAGTGGTTGCTAGTCGTTGCAAGTGGTTGCGAGTGTTTGCGAGTGGTTCCAACTGGTTTTCGAGTGGTTCCAAGTGATTGCGAGTGGTTGTGAGAGGTTATAACTGGTTGGAAGTGGTTGCAAATGGTTGCGAGTGGTTGCGAGTGGTTGTGAGAGGTTGCGAGTGATTGTAAGTGGTTGTGCGTGGTTACGAGTGGTTGCGAGTGGTTGCGAGTGGTTGTGAGTGGTTTTTGTGTGGTTACAAGTGGTTGCGATTGGTTTCGAGTGGTTGCGAGAAGTTGTGAGTGGTTTGGTATGGTTACCAATGGGTGCGAGTGGTTGCAAGTAGTTTTTGTGTGGTGACAAGTGGTTGCTTGTGGTTGCAAGTGGTTGCAAGAAGTTTTGAGTGGTTGCGTATGGCTGCGTTTCGTTGTGAGTGGTTGCAAGTGGTTGCGAGTGGTTATGAGTGGTTGCCAGTGGTTGCGAGTGGTTGCAAGTGGCTGTGAGTGGTTGCAAGTGGTTGCAAGTGGTTGTGAGTGGTTGCGAGTGGCTGCGAGTGGTTGCAAGTGGTTGCAAGTGGTTGTGAGTGGTTGCGAAGGGTTGCGGGTGGTTGCAAGTGGTTGCGAGTGGTTGCGATTGGTTTTGAGTGGTTGCTAGTGGTTGTGAGTGGTTGCGAGTGGTTGCGAGTGGTTGTGAGTGGTTGCGAGTGGCTGCGAGTGGTTGCAAGTGGTTGCAAGTGGTTGTGAGTGGTTGCGAAGGGTTGCGGGTGGTTGCAAGTGGTTGCGAGTGGTTGCGATTGGTTTTGAGTGGTTGCTAGTGGTTGTGAGTGGTTTCGAGTGGTTGCGAGTGGTTGCAAGCGATTGCGAGCAGTTGCGATGGGTTACGAGTGGTTGCCTATTGTTACAAATGGTTGTGAGTGATTGCAAGTTGTTACAAGTGGTTATGAGTGGTTGCAATTGGTTGCAAATCGTTGTGAGTGATTGCGAGTTGTTGCAAGTGGTTGCAAGGGGTTTCAAGTCGTTGTGAATTGTTATAAGTGGTCACGAGTGGCTGCAAAATGTAGCAAGTGACTGCAAGTGGTTGCAAGTGGTTGTGAGTGGTTGCAAGTGGTTGCGAGTGGTTGCAAGTGGTTGCGAGTGGTTGTGTGTAGTTGCAAGTGATTACAAAATGTTGTGAGTGGTTTTGAGTGGCTGCAAGTGGTTGCGAGTGGTTGTGAGTGGTTGCGAGTGGTTTCAAGTGGTTGTGAGTGGTTGCGAGTGGGTTTGTGTTGTTCCAAGTGGTTGTGAGTTGATGCAAGTGGTTGCGAGTGTTTGCAAGTGGTTGCGAGTGGCTGCGAGAGGTTACAACTGGTTTTTAACTGGTTGGGAGTGGTTGCAAGTGGTTGTGAGTGGTTGCAACTGGTTGCAAGTGGTTGCAAGTGGTTGCGAATGGTTGCGAGTGGTTGCGAGTGGTTGCTAGTGATTACGAGTGGTTGTGCGTGGTTGTGAGTGATTGCGAGTTGTTGCTTGTGGTTGTGAGTGGTTTCTGTGTGGTTCCGAGTGGTTGCGAATCGTTGTGAGTGGTTGCGCGAAGATGCGAGTGGTTGTGTATGGTTGCAAGTCGTTGCGAGAGGTTGGGAGTGGTTATTGTGTAGTTGTGAGTGGTTGCTAGTGGCTGCGAGTGGTTGCGAGTGCTTATGAGTGGTTGCGGATGGTTGCGACTGGTTGCGAGTTATTACAAGTTCTTCCAAGTGGTTGCAAGTGGTTATGAGTGGTCACGAGTGGTTGGGAGTGGTTGCGAGTGGCTGCGAGTGGTTGTGAGTGGTTGCGAGTGGTTGCGAGGAATTGCAATTGGTTACGAGTGGTTGGGAGTGGTTGTGAGTGGTTACGAGTGGTTGCAATTGGTTGCAACTGGTCGTGAGTGGTTGCGAGTGGTTGTGAATGGCTGCGAGGGGTTGCAAGTCGTTGCAACTTTTTGCGAGTGGTTGCGAGTGTTTGTGAGTGGGTGCGAGTGCTTGCGAGTGGTTGCGAGTGGTTGCGAGTAGTTGGGAGTGGTTGTCATTGGTTGCAAGTGGTTGTAAGTGGTTGCGAGTGGTTGCAAGTGGTTACGAGTGGTTGGGAGTGCTTGCGAGTGGTTGTGAGTGGTGATGAGTGGTTGCAAGTGGTTGCGAGTGGTTGCTTTTGGTTGCGATTTGTTGCTAGTGGTTGTAAGTGGTTGCGAGTGGTTGCAAGTGGTTTCGAGTGTTGTGAGTGGTTGCGTGCAGTTCCGAGCGGTTACGAGCAGATATGAGTGGTTGCAAGCGGGTGCAAGTGGTTGCGAGCAGTTGCGAGTAGTTGTAAGCAGTCGCAAGTGGTTGCGAGTGGCTGCGTGTGGTTGCCAGTGGTTATAGGTGGTTCCGAGTGGTTGTGAGTAGTTGCGAGTGGTTGCGAGTTTTTGTGACTGGTTGCGAGTTGTTGCAAGTGGTTGCAAGTGGTTGCAAGTGGTTGGGAGTGGTTCCGAGTGGTTTTGTGTGGTTGCAAGTCGTTTTGAGTGGTTGCAAGTGGTTTTGAGTGGTCGCAGGTGGTTGCGAGTGGTTGCGAGTGGTTGTAAGTGGTTGTTTACTTGTTGAGAGTAGATGCGAGTTGCTACAAGTGGTTGCGACTGGTTGCAAGTGGTTGCAAGTGGTTGTGAGTGATTGCGAGTGGTTGCGAGTGGTTGCGAAGGGATGCGAGTGGTTGCGCGTGGTTGCGAGTGGTTGCAAGTGATTGCGAGTGGTTGCGAGTGGTTTTTGTTTTGTTGTGAGTGGTTTCGAGTGGTTGCAAGTGGTTGTAAGAAGTTGCGAGTGATTGTGTACGGTTGCGAGTGGTTGCAAGTGGTTGCGAGTGGTTCTGTGTGGTTGCGAGTGGTTGTGAGTGGTTGCAAGTGGTTGCAAGAGATTGCAAGTGGTTGCGTATGGTTGCGATTGGTTGCAAGTGGTTGCGAGTGGTTGTGAGTGGATACGAGTGGTTGCGAGTGGTTGCGAGTGGTTGCGAGTGGTTGCGAATGGTCGTGAGTCATTGCAAGTGGTTGCAAGTGGTTGCGAGAGGTTGCTAGTGGTTGCGAGTGTTTGCGAGTGGTTGCAAGTGGTTGCAAGTGGTTGCGAGTGGTTGCAAGTGGTTTTGTGTGGTTGCAAGTGATTGTGAGTGGTTGCAAGTGGTTTTGAGTTGTTGCAAGTGGTTACGAGTGGTTGTGAGTGGTTGTAAGTGGTTTTTTAGTTGTTGCGAGTGGATGCGTTTGGTTACGAGTGGTTGCAATTGGTTGCAAGTGGTTGCAAGTGGTTGCGAGTGGTTGCGAGTGGTAGTGCGTGGTTGCGAGTGGTTGGGAGTGGTTGTGCGTGGTTGCGAGTGGTTGCAATTTCTTGCGAGTAATTGCGAGTTGATTTTGTGTGGTCGTCAGTGGTTGCAAGTGGTTGCGAGTGGTTGTAAGAAGTTGGGAGTGGTTGGGTACGGTTGCGAGTGATTGCGAGTAGTTGCGAGTGGTTTTCTGTGGCTGCGAGTGGCTGTGAGTGGTTGCAAGTGACTGCAAAAAGTTGCGAGTGGTTGCGTATGGTTGCGAGTGGTTGCAAGTGCTTGTGAGTGGTTGCAAGTGGATACAAGTGGTTGCGAGTGGTTGTGAGTGGTTACGAATGATTGCGAGTTACTACAAGTGGTTGCAAGTGGTTGCGAGTCGTTACGAGTGGTTGCACGTGGTTGCAAGTGGTTGCGAGTGGTTGCAAGTGGTTGCAATTGGTTACGAGTGGTTTCAAGTGGTTACGAGTAGTTGTGAGTGGTTGCGAGTGGTTGCGAGTGGTTGCAAGTGGTTGCGAGTGGTTGTGAGTGGTTGTGAGTGGTTGAAAGTGATTGGGAGTGGTTGCGAGTGGTTGTGAGTGGTTGCGAGTGGTTGGGAGTGGTTGGGAGTGGTTGCGAGTGGTTGGGAGTGGTTGCGAGTGGTTGTGAGTGGTTGCGAGTGGTTGGGAGTGGTTGGGAGTGGTTGCGAGTGGTTGGGAGTGGTTGCCATTGGTTGCGAGTGATTGCGGGTGGTCGGGAGTGGTTGCGAGTGGTTCGGAGTGAATACTAGTGGGTGCGAGTGCTTGCGAGCGGTTGTGAGTGGTTATGAGTCGTTGCAAAAGGTTGCGAGTAGTTGTGAGTGGTTGCAAGTGGTCACAAGTGATTGTGAGTGGTTGTGAGTACTTGCGAGTGGTTTCGAGTGGTTGTGAGTGGTTGCGAGTGGTTACAAATGGTTGTGAGTGGTTACGAGTGGTTGCAAGTGGTTGCGAGTGGTTGCAAGTGGATGCGAGTGGTTGTGTTTGGTTGCAAGAAGTTGCCAGTGGTTGCGAGTGGTTGCGATTGATCGCAAGTGGTTGCAAGTGGTTAGGAGTGGCTATGAGTGGTTGCGACTGGTTGCGAGTGGTTGCAAGTGGTTGCGAGTGGTTGCGTGTGGTTGCAAGTGGTTGCGAGTGGTTGCAAGTGGTTGCGAGTGGTTGCAAGTGGTTGCGAGTGGTTGCGTGTGGTTGCAAGTGGTTGCGAGTGGTTGCAAGTGGTTGCGAGTAGTTACGAGTGATAGCGAGTGGTGCTGAGTGATTGCGAGTGGGTGTGAGTTGTTGCGAGTGTTTTTTGTGCCGTTGCAAGTGGTTGTGAGTGCTTGCGAGTGGTTGCAATTGGTTGCGAGTCATTGCATAGAGTTGCGGGTGGTTGCGAGTGGTTGTGAGTGGTTGTGTGTGGTTGCGAGTGCTTGCGAGTGTATGCGATTTTTTATGAGTGGTTGCAAGTGGTTACGAGTGGTTGCGAGTGGTTGCAAGTGGTTGCAAGAGGTTGCAAGTGATTCCGAGTGGTTCCAAGTGGTTGTGAGTAGTTGCGAGTTGTTGCAAGTGGTTGCAAGTGGTCGTGAGTGGCTGGAAGTAGTTGCGAGTTGTTGCGAGTGGTTGTTGGTGGTTGCGAGTGGTTGCGAGTGGTTGCGAGTGGTTGCAAATGGTTGCAAGTAGTTGCGTGTGGTTGCAAGTGGTTGTGAGTCATTACGAGTGGTTGCGAGTTGTTGTCAGTGGTTGCATGTGGTTGCAAGTGGTTGCGAGTGGTTGCGATTGGTTTTGAGTGGTCGCGAGTGGTTGCGAGCGGTTTCAACTGCTAGCGAGTGGTTGCGAGCGGTCGCGTGCGGTTGCGAGTGGATGCGAGCAGTTGGGAGTGGTAGCAAGTGGCTGCGAGGTTTTACGAGTGGCTATGAGTGGTTGCCACTGGTTGCGACTGGTTGCGAGTGGTTGCGAGTGATTGCGAGTTGTTGCAAGTGGTTGCAAGTGGTTGCAACTGATTAAGAGTGGTTGTGAGTAGTTGCGAGTGGTTGAGATTGGTTGCAAGTGGTTGCAAGTGGTTGCGAGTGGTTGCGAGTGGTTGTGAGTGGTTGTGAGTGGTTGTGAGCGGGTTCAAGTAGTTGTGATTGGTTGCGAGTGGTTGTGACTGATTGCAAGTTGTTGTGAGTGGTTGCAAGTCATTGTGATTGGTTGCAAGTAGTTGCAAGAGGTTTCAAGCAGTTGCGAGTGGTTGTGAGCAGTTGCGAGTTGTTGCAAGTGGTTGTTGGTGGTTGCGAGGGGTTGCGAGCGGTTTCGAGTGGTTGCAAGTGGTTGCGAGGTGTTATGAGTGGTTACAAGTGGTTGCGAGTGGTTGCGAGTGGTTGCTAGTGATTGCGAGTGGCTGGGAGTTGTAGCCAGTGGTTGCGAGTGGTTGCGAGTGGTTGCGAGTGGTTGCGAGTGGCTGCGAGTGGTTGCGAGTACTTGCGGGTGGTCGTGAGTGGTTATGAGTGGTTGCGAGTTGTTGCGAATGGTTGCGAGTCGTTGCAAGTGGTTGCGAGTGCTTGCGAGTAGTTGTGAGTGGTTGTGAGTGGTTGCGAGTGGTTTTGAGTGGTTGCGAGTGGTTGCAAGTGGTTGCGAGTCGTTGCGAGCGGTCGCTAGTGGTTGCAAGTGGTTGCTAGTGTTTGTGAGTGCTTACAAGTGGTTGCGAGTGGCTTCGAGTTGTTGCAAGTGGTTTCGAGTTGTTGCGAGTGGTTGCGAGTGGCTGCGAGCGGCTAGAAGCGGGTGCAAGCGATAGCAAGCGGGTGCGAGCAGTTGCAAGCAGTTGCGAGCGGTTGCGATCGGTTGCAAGTTGTTGCGAGTCTGTGAGTGGCTGCGAGTGGTTGCAAGTGGTTGTGAGTGGTTGCAAGTGGTTGCAAGTGGTTGTGAGTGGTTGCGATTGGTTGCAAGTGGTTGCAAGTGGTTGCAAGTGATTACAATTGGTTGCAAGGGGTTGCGAGTGGTTGCGAGTTGTTGCAAGTGGTTGCAAGTGGTTTGGAGTGGTTGCATAGAGATGCGAGTGGTTGCGAGTGGTTGCGAGTGGTTGCGAGGGGTTGTGGGTGGTTGCGAGTGGTTGCGAGTGGTTGCGACTGGTTGCGAGTGGTTACGAGTGGTTGCAAGTGGTTGCGAGTGGTTATTAGCGGTTGCGAATGGGTGCAAGTGGTTGCGAGTGGTTCTGAGTTGTTGCGATTGGTTGCGAGCAGTTTGAAGCGGTTGCGAGTGGTTGCGAGCGGTTGCGGGCGGTTGGGATCGGTAGCGAGCGGTTGCGAGTGGTTGTAAGTGGTTGCGAGGTTTTACAAGTGGTTACGAGTGGTTGCGAGTGGTTGTGACTGGTTGCGATAGGTTGCGCGTGGCTATGACTGATTGCGAGTGGTTGTGAGTGGTTGCAAGTGGTTGCAATTGGCTGCGAATGGTTGCCAGTGATGGCAAGTGGTTGCGAGTGGTTGTGAGTGGTTGCGAGTGGTTGCGAGCGGTTTCAAACGGTTGCGAGTGGTTGCGAGTTTCTTGGACTGATTGTAAGAAGTTGTGAGTGGTTTTGAGTAGTTGCGATTGGCTGCAAGTGGTTGCGAGTGTTTGGGAGTGTTTGCGAGAGGTTGTGAGTGGTCGCCAGTGGTTCCGAGTGGTTTCAAGCAGTTGCGAGTGGTTGCGAGTGGTTGCTGGCGGCTGCAAGCGGTTGCGAGCGGTTTACGAGTGATTACAAGGTGTTACGACTGGTTACATGTGGTTGTGAGTACTTGCGAATGGTTGCAAGCGGTTGCGAGTGGTTGCGAGTGGTTGCGATTGGTTGTGACTGATTGTGGGTGGTTGTGAGTGGTTGCGAGTCGTTGCGACTTGTTGCGAGTGGTTGCGAGTGGTTGTAAGTGTTTGCGAGTGGTTACGAGGGATTAGGAGTAGTTGCAAGTGGTTGTGAGTGGTTGCGAGTGGTTGCGACTGGTTGCGAGTAGTTGTGAGTTGTTTCGAGTCGTTGTGAGCGGTTTTAAGCGGTTGCAAGTGGTTGCAAGCGGTTGCGAGTTGTTGCGAGTGGTAACGAGTGGTTGCAGTTGGCTGCGAGGTGTTACGAGTGGTTACGAGTTGTTGCGAATGGTTGCAACTGGTTGCGAGTGGTTACGAGTGCTTGCGATTGGTTGGTTGTGGTTGTGACTGATTCCGAGCGGTTGTGAGTGGTTGCGATTGGTTGCGAGTGGTTGCAAGTGGTTGCAAGTGGTTCAGAGTGGTTGTGTTGGGTTGCGAGTGGTTGCGAGTGGTCGCGATTGGTCGCAAGTTGTCACGAGTGGTCGCGAGTGGTTATGAGTGGTTGCGAGTGGTTGCGAGTCATTGCAACTTATCGGTAGTTGTTCCGAGTGGTTGCGAGTGGTTGGGAGTTCTGGTGAGCGGTTGCGAGTGGTTGCAAGTGGTTGTCAGTGGTTGCGAGTGGTTGCAAGTGGTTGCAAATGGTTGCGAGTGGGTTCAAGTGGTTGCAAGTACTTGGAAGCAGTTGCGAGCGGTTGCGAGCGGTTGCGAGCGGTTGCAAGTGGTTGCAAGTGGTTGCGAGGTCTTACAAGTGGTTACGAGTGGTTGTGAGTGGTTCCGAGTGGTTGCGAGTGGTTGCGATTGGTTGCGAGTAGTTGCGAGTGGTTGCAAGTGATTGTGATTTGTTGGGAGTGGTTGCGAGTTCTTGGTAGTGGTTGCAAGTAGTTGCGAGTGGTTGCATGTGGTTGCAAGTGATTGCGAGTGGATGCGAGTGGCTGCGAGTGGTTGCAAGTGGTTGCCAATGGTTGAAGGTGGTTGCGAGTTCTTGCAAGTTGCTGTGAGTGATTGTGAGTGTTTGTGAGTCGTTGTGAGTGGTTGCAAGTGGTTGTGAGTGGTTAGGATTGGTTGAGTGGTTGCGAGTGGTTGCGAGTGGTTGCGAGTGGTTGCGAGTGGTTGCAAGTTTTTGGGAGTGGTTGCAAGTGGTTGCGGTTGGTTGCGAACTGTTGTGAGCAGTTGCGAGTGGTTGCATTTGGTTGTCAGTGGTTGCGAGTGGTTGCAAGTGGTTGCGAGTGGTTGCGAGTGGTTTCAAGTGGTTGAAAGTGCTTGAAAGCAGTTGCAAGCGGTTGCAAGCGGTTGCAAGTGGTTCCAAGTGGTTGCGACGTCTTACGAGTGGTTACGAGTGGTTGCGAGTGGTTGCGAGTGGTTGCGAGTGGTTGCGAGTGGTGCGAATGGTTGCGAGTTGTTACGAGTGGTTGTGAGTGGTTGCGAGTGGTTGGGAGCGGTTGCAAGTGGTTCCAAGTGGTTGCGACGTCTTACGAGTGGTTACGAGTGGTTGCGAGTGGTTGCGAGTGGTTGCGAGTGGTTGCGAGTGGTGCGAATGGTTGCGAGTTGTTACGAGTGGTTGTGAGTGGTTGCGAGTGGTTGCGATTCGTTGGGAGTGGTTGCGAGTTGTTGGGAGCGGTTGCAAGTGGTTGCGAGTGGTTGCATGCGGTTGCAAGTGATTGCGAGTGGATGCAAGTGGCTGCGAGTGGTTGCAGTTTGTGCAAGTGGTTGAAGGTGGTTGTGAGTTATTGCAAGTTGCTGTGAGTGGTTGTGAGTGTTTGTGAGTCGTTGCCAGTGGTTGCAAGTGGTTGTGAATGGTTAGGATTGGTTGAGTGGTTACAAGTGGTTTGTGAGTGGTTGCAAGTGGTTGCAAGTGGTTGTGAGTGGTAGTGAATGGTTGCGAGTGGTTGCGAGTTCTTGTAAGTTGTTTTGAGTGGCTGTGAGTGGTTGCAAATGTTGCAAGTTGTTGTGAGTGGTTGCGAGTGGTTGCAAGTAGTTGCAATTGGTTGTGAATGGCTGCGAGTGGTTGCGAGTGCTTGCGAGTGTTTGCGAGTGTTTGTGAGTGCTTACAAGTGGTTGCAAGTGGTTGCAAGTCGTTGCGAGTGGTTGCAAGTGTTCACTAATGGTTGCGAGTGGTTGCAAGTTGTTGCGAGTGGTCGCAAGTTGTTGCAAGTGATTGCGAGTGGTTGCAAATGGTTGTGAGTGGTTGTGAGTGGTTGTGAGTGGTTGGGAGTGGCTGCGAGTGTATGTGAGTACTTGCAAGTGGTTACGAGTGGTTGCGAGTGGTTGCGAGTGGTTGCAAGTGCTTGCGAGAGGTTGTCAGTAGTTGCAAGTGGTTCCTAGTGGTTGTGAGTGGTTGTGATTCATTGCAGGTGGTTGCGAGTGGTTGCGAGCTGTTGCGAGTGGTTGCTTGTGGTTGCGAGTGGTTGCGAGCAGTTGCTAATGGTTGCGACTGGCTGCGAGTGGTTGCGAGTGGTTGCGAGTGGTTGCGAGTTGTTGGGAGTGGTTATGAGAAGTTGCGATTGATTGCTAGTGGTTGCAAGTGGTTGCAAGTGGTTGCCAGTGGTTGCGAGTGGTTGCGAGTGGTTGCTTGTGGTTGCGAGTGGTTGCGAGTGGTTGCGAGTTGTTGGGAGTGGTTATGAGAAGTTGCGATTGATTGCTAGTGGTTGCAAGTGGTTGCAAGTGGTTGCCAGTGGTTGCGAGTGGTTGCGAGTGGTTGCTTGTGGTTGCGAGTGGTTGCTAGTGGTTGTGAGTGGTTGCAAGTGGTTGCAATTGGTTTTGAGTGGTTGCGAGTGGTTGCGAGTGGTTGTGAGTGCTTGCGAGCGGTTGCGAGCGGGTATGAGCAGGTGCAAGCGGTTGCCATTGGGTGCGAGCGGTTGCGAGCAGTTGTGAGCAGTTGCAAGAAGTTGCAAGCGGTTGCAAGCGGTTTCGAGTGGTTGCCAGTGGCTGCGAGTGTTTCCGAGTGGTTGCAAGTGGTTGCGAGTGGTTGTGAGTGGTTGCAAGTGCTTGCGAGTAGTTGTGAGTGGTTGCGATTGGTTGCGAGTGGTTACCTGTGGTTGCAAGTGGTTGTGAGTGATTGCAAGTAGTTGCGAGTAGTTACGAGTGATAGCGTGTGATTGTGAGTAATTGCCAGTGGGTGTGAGTCGTTGCGAGTGATTTTTGTGCGGTTGCAAGTGGTTGCAAGTGGTTGCGAGTCGTTGCAAGTTGTTGCGAGTCATTGCATAGAGTTGCGGGTGGTTGCGAGTGGTTGTGAGTGGTTGCGAGTGGTTGCAAGTGGTTGCGAGTGGTTGCCATTGGTTATGAGTGGTTGCGAGTGGTTACAAGTGGTTGGGAGTGGTTGCAATTGGTTGCGAGAGGTTGCAAGTGTTTCCGAGTGGTTGCAAGTGGTTGTGAGTAGTTGCGAGTTGTTGCAAGTGGTTGTGAGTCATTGTAACTGTTTTTCAGTGGTTGCAAGTGGTTGTAAGTGGTTGCAAGTGGTTGTGAGTGGTTGAAAGTGGTTACGGGTTGTTGCAAGCGGTTGTGGGTGGTTGCGAGTGGTTGCAAGTGGTTGCGAGTGGTTGCAAGTGGTTGCAAGTGGTTGCGAGTGGTTGCCATTGGTTTGAGTGGTCGCGAGTGGTTGCGAGTGGTTTCAAGTGGTTGCGAGTGGTTGCAAGTGGTTGCGAGTGGTTGCAAGTGGTTGCAAGTGGTTGCGAGTGGTTGCCATTGGTTTGAGTGGTCGCGAGTGGTTGCGAGTGGTTTCAAGTGGTTGCGAGTGGTTGGAAGCAGTCACGGGCGGTTGCGAGTGGTTGCAAGCAGTTGGGAGTGGTAGCAAGTGGCTGCAAGGTTTTACGAGTGGCTACGAGTGGTTGCCACTGGTTGCGACTGGTTGCAAGTGGTTCCGAGTGATTGCGAGTTGTTGCAAGTGGTTGTGACTGATTGCCAGTGGTTGTGAGTTGTTGCGAGTGGTTAGGATTGGTTGCTAGTGGTTGTGAGCGGTTTCAAGCAGTTGCGAGTGGTTGTAAGCAGTTACGGGCGGTTGCAAGGGGTTGCGAGCGGTTGCGAGTGGTTGCATGTGGTTGCGAGGTGTTACAAGTGGTTACGAGATGTTGCGAGTGGATGCGACAAGTTGCGAGTGATTGTGAGTGGTTGGGAGTGGTTGCCAGTGGTTGCGTTTGGTTGCAAGTGGTTGCGAGTGGTTGTGAGTGGTTGTGAGTGGTTGCGAGTGCTTGCGGGTGATCGTGAGTGGTCATGAGTGGTTGCAAGTGGTTGCGAGTGGTTGCGAGTCGTTGCAAGTGGTTGCGAGTGCTTGCGAGTGGCTGTGAGTGGTTGCGAGTGGTTGCAAGTGGTTGTAAGTGGTTGCGAGTGGTTGCACGTTGTTGCGAGTGGTTACGAGTGGTTGCTAGTGGTTGCGAGTGGTTGCGAGTGGCTGTGAGTGGTTGCGAGTGGTTGCAAGTGGTTGTAAGTGGTTGCGAGTGGTTGCACGTTGTTGCGAGTGGTTACGAGTGGTTGCTAGTGGTTGCGAGTGGTTGCTAGTGGTTGTGAGTGGTTGTGAGTGGTTGCGAGTTGTTTTGAGTGGTTGCAAGTGGTTGCGAGTGGTTGCGAGCGGTTGCGAGCGGTTAGGAGCGGGTGCGAGCGATAGCAAGTGGGTGCGAGCCGTTGCGAGTGGTTGCAAGCGGTTGCAAGTGGTTGCAAGTGGCTACGAGAGGTTGCGAGTGGTTTCGAGTGGTTGTGTGTGGTTGCGAGTGGCAGTGAGTGGTTGCGATTGGTTGCGAGTGGTTGTAAATGGTTGCGAGGGGTTGCGAGTGGTTCCTAGTGGTTGCAAGTGGTTGCAAGTGGTTGCAAGTGGTTTTGAGTGGTTGCATAGAGTTGCGAGTGGTTGCGAGTGGTAGAGAGTGGTTGCGAGTGGTTGCCGGTGGTTGCGAGTGGTTGCGAGTGGTTGCAAGTGGTTGCCAGTGGTTGCAAATGATTGCGAGTGGTTGCGAGTGGTTGTCAGTGGGTGCAAGTGGTTGAAAGTGGTTGCGAGTCGTTGCGAGTGTTTGCAAGTGGTTGCGAGTGGTTGCGAGCAGTAGCGAGTGGTTGTGGGTGGCTGTGAGTGGTTGCGAGTTGTTGCGAGGGGTTGTGGGTGGTTGCGAGTGGTTGCAAGTGGTTGCGACTGGTTGCGATTTGTTGCAAGTGGTTGCAAGTGGTTGCCAGTGGTTACAAGCGGTTGCGTGAGGTTGCAAATGGGTGCAAGTGGTTGCGAGTGGTTGCGATGGTTCTGAGTGGTTGCGAGTGGTTGCGAGCGGTTTCAAGCGGTTGCGAGTGGTGTCCAGCAGTTGCGGGCGGTTGCAAGCGGCAGCGAGCGGTTGCGAGTGGTTGCAAGTGGTTGCGAGGTTTTACGAGTGGCTACGAGTGGTTGTGAGTGCTTGTGATTGGTTGCGAGTGGTTGCGCATGGGTATAACTGATTGCGAGTGGTTATGAGTGGTTGCGAGTGGTTGCGATTGGTTGCGAGTGGTTGAGAGTGATGGCGAGTGGTTGCGAGTGGTTGTGAGTGGTTGCGAGTGGTTGCGAGCGGTTTCAGGTGGTTGCGATTGGTTGCGAGTGTTTGGGACTGATTGTGAGAAGTTGTGAGTGGTTTTGAGTAGTTGCGATTGGTTGCGAGTGGTTGCGAGTGGTTGCGAGTG
>SZWC01000023.1:674948-711528 GCA_023375785.1 Penium margaritaceum | reverse complement strand
GCAACCACTCGCAACCACTCGCAACCACTTGCCAGCACTCGCAACCACTCACAACCACTCACAACCACTCGCAATGCAACCACTCACAACCACTCGCAACCACTTGCTTCCACTTGCAACCACTCGCAACCACTAGCAACAACTCGCAACTACTTGCAACTAGTCGCAACGACTTGCAACCACTCGCAACCAGTTGCAATCCCTCGCAATCACTCACAACCAGTCGCAACCATCACAACCACTAGCAACCACTTGCAACCACTCGCAACCATTCACAACCAATTGCAACCACTTGCAATCACTTGCAACCACTCGCAAACTCTTGCAACCACTCGCAACCACTTGCAACCACTCGCAACCACTCGCAACCACTCGCAACCACTCGCAGCCACTCGCAACCACTTGCAACCACTCGCAACCATACCCAACCACTCGTAACCACTTGCAACCACTCACAACCACAAAAAAACCACTTGCAACCACTCGCAACCACTTGCAATCACTCGCAACCACTCGCAACCACTCGCAACCACTCGTAACCACTCGCAACCACTCGCAACCACTTGCAACCACTCGCAATCACTCGCAACCACTCGCAACCACTCGCAGCCACTCGCAACCACTTGCAACCACTCGCAACCATACCCAACCACTCGTAACCACTTGCAACCACTCACAACCACAAAAAAACCACTTGCAACCACTCGCAACCACTTGCAATCACTCGCAACCACTCGCAACCACTCGCAATGACTCGCAACGACTTGCAACCACTCGCAACCACTCGTAATTACTCGCAACAACTCGCAACCATGTTTTTGAGGAGTGACCTCTGTCGGAGCCCATATTTTCTGACACCGCCCTTGAATCAGACAGAGATCATATGACAGTCTTGCAATGGGAGTATCATTTTTTGTTGGTGGAGGACATGGTGACTACGCTGGAACTCTGCTCCAAGGTCTCCAGGATGGTTGTCCACCAGGGGATGTCGGCGTACAGGGACTATCTCTCTGAGTCTAGTTCAAACATGGCGGTCAACTGATGCATAGAGAGCATCTGACTCTTCCTCCTACAAGGGGTCGATGTTTAGACGATCTCCAAGTAGACAATTGGTTATGCCAAACCCATACATAAACTACGAGAATTCCACTGAAGAACCTTGTCCATCCAGTCTTGTTCCGAAGTTGGGAGCTGTCGTCCATCACTCTCCTCAGCTTGTTTGGTAAGCATAGGAACCTGTGCTGGAGCAGGAAGAAGATAGGTTCGGTTGTAGCATGTACTGTCAGTCCAGTTTCTCCACAAAGCTTGGTAAAGAATCCGTTCCCATAACAGAGGTCTGGTACGAGGCTCATGCAGATGATGATGATGATGGGATGGGTTAAGGAGAGGGTGGACTAGATCACAGGCAGCATGAAGAGCCCGCTCATATGATAGTCCGCCATCTGGGTGCTGGTGGTTACAGTAGCCAAGGATCATGCGGCCACCCTCATGAGTGTCCAGGGTCCATAGTCGTGCGTGCCGAATGACAGCAGATTCTCATGCTGTAGCGTTCTCTCTGTTGGCACTGAGCACAAGAATGGCAAGGCCCTGTTGGGCCATGATCCAACACGATGCAGTTGAGAAGATGGTGCAGGAGGTGGAGAAGGCGCATGGAGGACCATAATTGTGAGGGGGATGAGATATTGAATAAGGGTTGATGACGTTGTGTGCAGGTTATTGTAAGGATGGCGGTGGGACTGGGCGACTTCGTGTACTACCCAGATGATGAAAGTGGATGATGGCGGAGAAATGCGACGGAGAAGTGGGCGCAGGGGCGAAACCACGTGCACTACGGAAGAGACAAGTAGGATGCAGCAAGGGGAAGGCAGGAGCCAACGCGCCATGAGAAGTCTGCTGCTGGCTTGCGTGCAGGATGCTGCAAAGCAGGCAGCTAGCTCGTGCAGGTCCATGTACTTGCCACAGATGCTGAGGAGCAAGCGGAAGCTGATGATATCGGAGTGGGCGCAGGGGAAAAACCACGTGCGCTGCTGAAATAGGGGAGGTAAATGCGGCAAGGGGAAGGCCAGAGCCAACGCGCCGAAAGAAATTTGTTGCCGGCGTGGGTGAAGACTGCTGCAAAGCGGGCAGCTAGCTTGTGCAGGTCCTTGTGCTGGCCACAGATGCTGATGATGAGCAAGTGGAAGCTGAGGAAATCGGAGTGGGCGCAAGGGCAAACCACGTGCGTTGCGGACGTTTTCGGCGTGCGCACAGTTCGTCACAAAATGGGCAATGCGACCGGGTGGATCCTTGTGCCGAGCGGAGGATGGTGCTGACGCGAAGGAGTAGATAAAGGGAAAGGCCACTGATGGCTGAGTCGGCATAGGGGTGGAACCATGTGCACTGCAGATGCTGGTGAAGGAAGGCTGGTGCAGAGGCGGCGAGGAGGACGCTAATGACAAAGGACAAGTTGGAGAGGGCAGATGAGGTTGATATGAGGAGAACGGCTGGAGGAGGCATACTAAACATGGAGCTGAGGCGAGGAGGCGAAGGGAAGCCTGAAGCTGAAGAAAAAGGCAGAGGATGATGTGTGATGGATGAGGAAGAGGAAGCTGGCAAAGATGCTACTGGTGCGTCACAAAGTAAAGATGAAATTGGGGGAGGAGTCCTTGGAGTAGGAGGATGGCGGAAGCAGAGCGGCAATGGACGCGAGCAAGGCAACCAGTTGCTCTGCTATCAATAGAGTGACGGCTTGTTCCCCAGTTGCCCCGAGACTGACGGGCAGGAAGACTGGTGGTGTCCGACGTCGTGGCATCGAGAGAGACCGATTGCAGCAGAGGAAGTCACGTGGCGAGCAGAGACACCTTTCCGCTGATGTCAGGAGAGTGACGGCTTGTTCCCTAGTTGGCTTGCAATGGGAGCAAGGAGACTAGCAGTGCCACATGTCTTGACGGCGGGAGTTATGCTGCTGCTGCTGACAACGCAATAAGAAGATACAAGGAGCGGTTCGAGATGATGAAAGCAGAAGATAGGAGACAGTTGAGGCAGATGAAGCAGAGGATGTTAATGCAACGAAATGAGAAGGATAAAGATGCTTGCAGAGGCGGAAATGATGAGAGGTAGCGGGCGGCGAGCGACATGAAGCTTCTAGGAAGTTGACGGTAGGAGGCGGCTCGGAAGCTGCTTGCAGCTGCTGTGGACGACGGCTAGTCACCAATTGTTGGCCTCGGACGCGGAATGGATGTATGGCTTCCTCAACATGACGTGACATTTCTTCAGCGCGAGGAACAGTCGAAGCGGTGCTGCTGAGGTCAGCTATCACCAAAGCAAAGATGCACAAAGCAGCGGAAGTGGCGACGGAGGAGTGCAGACTTGATAAGTGAAGCAACAGTGGTGGTAGAGCAATGACTTCGTCACGGGACACCGGGTGATGTTGCCCGATGCTCTGATACCATGTCACAACAACCCACAAAGCAACGAAAATAGGAGAAGAAGCAAGCAGAAGCAAGGGAGCTCGCAAGAGCGTGTTGGCGGAATGACGAGAGCAGAGAGGCAGGTCCAGTCCCAAGGAGTTAGTCGGAGGACCTCGAGAAAGGCAAGGTACGGAAGCTCCGAGGTAGATAGAGGACATTGAGAGAACACGTCAGAGAGGCAAGTGATGCACTGAGAGTGAGCAAAAATTCAAGAGTGACGAAGCGAATAGTGAGCTGGGAAAGGTGGGTGAAAGCAGGGGAGTGGATGAGCGAGCAGAGAAGGGACACAGCGGCAAAGCCGCAAAACCAAAGGAAACAGGATGAGAATAACTGTTCTGGTTAACTCAATTGAATAAACATCCTCAGTAAAAAGGACAAAACAGGAAAAATGTGCAAAGTAACAACTTCTTTCCGCTAGCCAGACACGGGTGACACTTGTCACTTTATTTGGGGATAACTTGGGTTGTTGGTCGTAACAGTCAGGTTGACCGATGGACCGTGGACAAGGTGGTTTGGGTGACCTAAACCTTTATTGAGAACTTGGTGTTTCCGAGCAGTGACCTCTGTCGGAGTCCATGTTTTCCGATAGCAACAACTCACAACCATTCACAACCACTCGCAGCCACTTGCAACCACTTGCAACCACTCACAACCACTTGCAACCACTTACAACCACTCGCAACCAATCACAACCACTCAGAACCAATCAGAACCACTTCCAAGCACTGGCAATCACTTGAAACCATTCACAACCACTAACAACCACATGCAACAACTCGCAACCACTTCCAGCTTCTTGTAACTACTCGCAACCACTCGCAACCAAACGCAACCACTCACAACCCCTTGCAGCCACTTGCAACCACTCAGAACCACTTGCAAACAGTCGCAACCACTTGTAACCACTTGCAACCACTTGCAACCACTTGCAGCAACTTGCAACCACTTGCAACCGCTTGCAACCACTCACAACCCCTTTTAACTCACAAGAAGAGTCACAAATTTTCAGAGGGGGTAACAATTGTTAGGGAACACCTGCTATTTACTAGAAAGCACAAAGACCTTCAGTACGTGGTGACACGGCGTGGCAACCATGTACAGTGACAAACCAAAGTAGGTATACACCACTAACCATGACCAAAAGAATTTCACAGTGTGTGGTCAACGTTGAAAACTCATAACACGAGTAACAAATGGTTAGAGGGGAAAACAATGGGTTGGGAACACTAGTTGTTAACTAGCAAGTACAAATACCTTCAACGAGTAGTGGAATTGTGTGGCTAGCATGCACAGTGACCAACGAAACAATGCATACGTCACTGTCTTTGACCAACGAAATCCACTATGTATGGTCAACATTGACAACTCATAACACGAGTCACGAATGGTCAGAGGGAGAGACAATGGATTGGGGACACTATGTATCGACTAGAAAGGACAAAGAACTTCAATGAGTAGTGGTACGGTGTGGCTACTCTGCATACCGAACTACCAACCTAGGTAGATGTCACTAACCAGGACCAAAGAATTTCAGTATAAGTGGTCAACGTTCACAACCCATTACACAAGCCACAAATGGTGAGAGGGGGAAACAATGGTTTTGGAGTATTAGTTCTCAAAAAACTCGTACAACGACCTTGAATAAGTAGTAGCACGGTGTGGCTACCATGCAGAATGACCGACCAAAGTAGACATATGTACTCCCTTTGACCAAAGAAATCGGCTGTGTGTGGTCAACATAAACAACTCATAATACGAGTTACAAACGGTGACAGGAGGAAACAAAGGTTTGGGAACACCAGGTATCAACTTGCAAGCACAAAGGCCTTCAATAAGTAGTGGCACAGTGCAGCTACCATGTACAATGACCAAGCAAAGTAGGCATGTGTCATTGACCATGACCAAAGCATGTCACTATGTGTGGTCAACTTTGACAACTCATAACACGAGTCACAAATGGACAGAGGGGGAAACAATGGTTTGTGAACACTGGTTATCAATGAGTAAGTACAAAGCCCTTCAATACTTAGTGGCACAGTGTGGCTACCATGCCCAGTGACCAAACAATGTATGCATATGTCACTGACCATGACCAAATGCTTTCACTTCATGTGGTCAACGTTGACAAATCACAACACTCACAGATAGTCAGAGGGCGTAACAATGGCTTGGGAACACTGGCTATCAACTAGAAAGCACAAAGACCTTTGGTACGTAGTAACACGGCGTGGCAACCATGTACAGTGGCAAACCAAGGTAGGCATATGCCACTAACCATGACCAAAGGAATTTCATAGTGTATGGCCAACGTTGAAACTCATAACATGATTCAGAAATGGCCAGCAGGGGAAACAATGGATTTGGAACACTGGTTATCAAATACCAAGTACAAATACCTTTAACAAGTAGTTGCATAGTGTGGTTAGCGTACACATTGACCAACCAAAGGATGCATACGTCATTGAATTTGACAAAAGAAGTCCACTTGGTATTTGATAACCAGTGTTCACGAATGGTCAAAGGAAGAGACAATGGTGTGGGAACCCTATGTATTGACTAGAAAGGAGAAACAACTTCAATACGCAGTGGCACCGTGTGGCTACTATGCACGCCAAACAAGCAAACTAGGCATAAGTCAGTGACCATACCACGAGTCACAAATGGTCAGAGGGGAAAACAATGGTTTCAAAACAATAGTTTTCAACTAGCAAGTACAATGACCTTCAATAAGTAGTAGCACGATGCGGCTTCCATGCACAATGACCGACCAATATAGGCATATGTACTGCCTTTGACGAAAGCAATCCGTTGTGTGTGGTCAACGTTGATAACTCATCATACGCTTCACAAATGGTCTGAGGGGGAAAACTGGTTTGGTAACACCAGGTATCAACTAGCAAGCACAAGGACCTTCAATAAGTACTGGCACGGTATGGCTACCATGTACAATGACCGACCAACGTATGCATGTATCACTGACCATGACCAAAGAATGTCACTATGTGTGGTGAACTTTGACAACTCCGAACATGCGTCACAAATGGTCAGAGGGGGGAACAATGATTTTTTAATACTAGTTCTTGACTAGCAAGTACAAAGATCTTCAATATGTAGTGGCAAAGTGTGGCTACCATGCACAATGACCAACCAAAGTAAGCATATGTCACTGACCATGGCCAAAGAATTTCACTTCATGTGGTCAACGTTGACAACTCACAACAAGAGTCACAGATAGTCAGAGGGGGTAACAATGGTTTGGGAACACTGGCTATCAACTGGAAAGCACACAGACACAGCGTGGCAACCATGTACAGTGGCAACCCCAAGAAGGCATATGCCACTAACCTTGACCAAATGAATTTCACAGTATGTGGTCAACGTTGCAACTCATAACATGAGTCACAAGTGATCAGAGAGGAAAACAATGGGTTGGGAACACTAGTTATCAACTAGCAAGTACAAAGACCTTCAACAAGTAGTGGCACGGTGTGGCTAGTGTGCACACTGACCAACCAAAGGATGCATACGTCACTGACTATGACCAAAGAAGTCCACTATGGGTGGTCAGCATTGACAACTCATAACACGAGTCCCAAATGGTCAGAGGCAGAGACAATGGTTTGAAAACCGTATGTATCGACTAGAAAGGACAAAAAAGTTCAATACATAGTGGCACGGTGTCGCTACTATGCACACCGAACAACCAAACTAGGCATATGTCACTGAACATCACCAAGGAATTTCAGTATGGGTGGTCAACGTTCACAACCCATAACACGATTCACAAATGGTCCGAGGGGGAAACAATGGTTTCAAAATGTTAGTTTTCAACTAGCAAGTACAGCGACCCCAACTAAGTTATATCACGGTGTGGCTACCATGCACAATGATTGACCAAAGTAGGCATATGTACTGCCTTCGACCAAAGAAATCCGTCCTGTGTGGTCAACGTTGAAAACTCATAAACTCGTAACTCACACGTCACGAATGGTCAGAGGGGGGAATAATGGTTTAGGAATACCAGGTATAAACTTGCAAGTACAAGGATCTTCAATAGGTAGTGGCAAGGTGTGGCTACCATGTACAATGACCAACCAAAGTAGGCATGTGTCACTGACCATGACCAAAGAATGTCACTATCTATGGTCAACTTTGACAGCTCATAACACGAGTCACAAATGGTCAGAGGGGGAAACAATGGTTTGTGAATACTAGACATCAAATAACAAGTACAACTACATTCAACATGTAGTGGCACAGTGTGGCTAGCATGCACAGTCACCAACCAAAGCATGCATATGTCACTGACCATGACCAAAGAATTTCGCTTCATGTGGTCAACGCTGACAACTCACAACAAGGGTCAAAAATCTTCAGAGGGGGTAGAAATGGTTTGGGAACACTGGCCATTAACTAGAAAGCACAAAGACCTCTAGTACGTAGTGACACGGCGTTGAAACCATGTACAATGACAAACCAAAGTAGGCATATTCCACTAACCATAACCAAAAGAATTTCACAGTATGTGGTCAACGTTGAAAACTCATTTCACGGGTCACAAATAGTCAGAGGGGGAAACAATTTATTGGGAACACTAGTTATCAACTAGCAAGTACAAACACCTTCAACAAGTAGAGGCACGGTGTTGCTAGCGTGCATAGTAACCAACCAAAAGATGCATAGGTCACTGACTATGAGCAAATAAATCCACTATGTGTGGTCAACATGGACAACTCATAACACAAGTCACAAATGGTCAGAAGGAGAGACAATGGTTTGGAAACCCTATGTATTGACCAGAAAGGACAAAGAAATTCAATATGTAGTGGCACGATATGGCTACTATGCACACAGAACAACCGAACTATGCATTTGTCAATGACCATGACGAAAGAATTTTAGTATGGGTGGTCAACGTTCACAACCCATAACACAAGTGACAATTGGTAAGAGGGGGAAACAATGGTTTCAGAATATTAGTTCTCAACTAGTAAGTGCAACAACCTTCCACAAGTAGTAGCACGGTGTGGATACCATGCACAATGACCAACCACAATATGCATATGTACTACCTTTGACCAAAGAAACCATTGTGTGTGGTCAACGTTGAAAAATAATCATACGATTCACAAATGGACAGTGGGGGAACAATGTCTTGGGAACACCAGGTATTAACTAGCAAGTACAAGGATCTTCAATAGTTATTGGCACGGTGTGGCGACCATGTGCAATGACCAACCAAAGTAGGCATGTCTCACTGACCATGACCAAAGAATGTCACTATGAGTGGTCTACTTTGACAACTCATATAACAAGTCACTTATGGTTAGAGGGCGAAACAATGGTTTGTGAATACTAGTTATCAATTAGCAAGTACAAAGACCTTCAACATGTAGTGGCACAGTGTAACTACCATGCACAGTGACCAACCAAAGTATGCATGTCACTGACCATGACCAAGGAATTTCAGTTAATGTGGTCAATGATGACAACGCACAACAGGAGTCACAGATAGTCAAAGGGGGTAACAATGGTTTGGGAACACAAGCTTTCAACTATAAATCAGAAAGACCTTCAGTACGCAGTGACACGGCGTAGCAACCATGTACACTGACAAAGCAAAGAAGGCATATGCCACTAACCATGACCACCAGAATTTCACAGTGTGTGGTAAACATTGAAAACTCATAACACGAGTCACAAATGGTCAGAGGGGGAAACAATGGGTTGGGAACATTAGTTATCAACTAGCAAGTACAACACCTTGAACAAGTAGAGGCACGGTGTGGCTAGCGTGCACAGTGATCAACCAAAGGATGCATATGTCCCTGAATATGACCAAAGAAGACCACTATGTGTGGTCAACATTGACAATTCATAACACGGGTCACAGTTGGTCAGAGGGCAAAACAATGGTTTGGGAACCCTATGTATCGACTAGAAAGGCCAAAGAACTTCAATACGTAGTGGCACGGTGTGGCTACTTTGCACACCAAAGAGCCAAAAGAGGCATATGTCACTGACCATGACCAAATAATTTCAGTATGGGTGGTCAACGTTCACAACCCATAACACGAGTCTCAAATGGTCAAAGGGAGAAACAATGGTTTTGGAATTTGAGTTATCAACTAGTTATTACAACCACCTTGAATAAATAGTAGCACAGTGTGGCTACCATGCACAAGGACCGACCAAAGTGGGCATATGTACTGCCTTTGACCAAATGCATTCGCTGTATGTGGTCAATCTTGACAACTCATGATAGGAGTCACAAATGGTCAGAGGTTGAAACAAAGGGTTGGGAACACCAGGTATTATTTAGCAAGCACAATGACCTTCAATAAGTAGTGGCAAGGTGTTGCTACCATGTACAATGACCAACCAAAGTAGGCATGTGTCACTGACCATGATAAAAAAATGCTACTATGTGTCGTCAACTTTGACAACACATAACACGAGTCAAAAATGGTCATAGGGGGGAAACAATGGTTTTTTAATACTATTTATCAATTAGCAAGTACAAAGACCTTTAGTATGTAGTGGCACATATGGCTACCATGCACAATAACCAACCAAAGTATTGCATATGTAACTGACCATGACCAAACAATTTCAATTCATGTAGTTAGCGTTGACAATTCAGAACAAGAGTCACAGATAGTCAGATGGGGGTAACAATGGTTTGGAAACACTGGCTATCAACTAGAAAGCATAAAGACCTTCAGTATGTAGTCACACAGCGTGGCAACCATGTACAGTGACAAACCAAAGTAGGAATATGCCACTAACCGTGAATTTCACAATGTGTGGTCAACGTTGAAAACTCATAACACGAGTCACAAATGGTCAGAGGGGGAAACGACGGGGAAACATTGTTACAGTAGTTATCAACTAGCAAGTATAAATACATTCAACAAGTAGTGGCATGGTGTGGCTAGCGTACATATTGACCAGCCAAAGGATGCATACGTCGCTGACTATGACCAAAGAAGTCCACTCTGTGTGGTCAGCATTGACAACTCATAACACAAGTCACAAATGGTCAGAGGGAGAGACAATGATTTGGAAACCCTATGTATCGACTAGAAAGGACAAATAACTTCAATATGTAGTGGCACGGTGTGGCTACTATGCACACCAAACAACCAAACTAGGCATATGTCACTGACCATGACCAAGGAATTTAAGTATGGGTGGTCAACGTTCATAACCCATAATACAAGTCACAAATGGTCTGAGGGGGAACAATGGTTTCATAATGTTAATTTTCAACTAGCAAGTACAGCAACCTCCAATAAGTATTAGCACGGTGTGGCTACCATGCACAATGACTGACCGAAGTAGGCATATGTACTGCCTCCGACCAAAGAAATCCGCCGTGTGTGGTCATCATCGACAACTCATAATACGAGTCACAAATGGTCCGAGGGGGAAACAATGGTTTGGGAACACCAGGTATCAACTAGCAAGCACAAGGATCTTCAATAAGTAGTGGCAAGGGTGGCTACCATGTACACTGACCAACCAAAGTAGGCATGTGTCACTGACCATGACCAAAGAATGTCACTATCTGTGGTCAAGTTTGACAACTCAAACCACGTGACACAAATGGTCTGAGGGAGAATCAATGGTTTGTGAATACTATTTATCAAATAGCATGTACAAAGACTTCCAATATGTAGTGGCACAGCGTGGCTACCATGCACAATGACCAACCAAAGTATGCATATGTCACTGACCATGACCAAATAATTTCACTTCACATGGTCAACGTTGACAACTCACAACAAGAGTCACAGATAGTCAAAGGGTGTAACAATGGTTTGGGAATACTGGCTATCAACTAGAAAGCACAAAGACCTTCAGTACATAGTGACACAGTGTGGCAACCATGTACAGTGACAAACCAAAGTAGGCATATGCCACTAGCCGTGACTAGACAAATTTCACAGTGTGTGGTCAACGTTGAAAACTCATAACACGAGTAACAAATGGTCACAGGGGGAAACAATGGGTTGGTAATACTAGTTATCAACTATTGAATACAAAGACTTTCAACAAGTAGTGGCACGGTGTGACTAGCGTGCACAGTGACCAGCCAAAGGATGCATACGTCACTGACTATGACCAAAGAAGTCCACTATGTGTGGTCAACATTGACAAATCATAACACGGGTCACAAATGGTTAGAGGAAGAGACAATGGTTTGGAGACCCTATGTATGGACTAGAAAGGAAAAATAACCTCAATACGTAGTGGCACGGTGTGACTACTATGCACAACGAACAACCAAACTAGGTATATGTCACTGACCATGACCAAAGAGTTTTAGTATGGGTGGGCAACGTTGACAACCCATAACACGAGTCACAAATGGTCAAAGGGGGAAAAAATGGTTTTGGAACATTAGTTTTCAACTAGCAAGTACAACAACCCCCAATAAGTAGTAGCACGGTGTGGCTACTATGCACAATGACCGACCAAAGTAGGCATATGTACTACATTTGACCAAAGAAACCCGCTGTGTGTGGTCAATGTTGACAACTCATAATACAAGTCACAAATGGTCAGAAGGGGACACAATGGTTTCGGAGCGCCACGTATCAACTAGTAAGCACACAGATCTTCAATAAGTAGTGGCACGGTGTGGCTACCCTGTTAAATGACCAACCAAAGTAGGCATGTGTCACTGACATTGAAAGAGAATGTCAATATGTGCGGTCAACTTTGACAACTCATAACATAAGTCACAAATGGTCAAAAGGGGGAAACAATGGTTTCTGAATAATAGTTATCATTTAGCAAGTACAAATACCTTCTATATGTAGTGGCATAGTGTGGCTACTATACACAATGACCAACCAAAGAATGCATATGTCACTGACCATGACCAAAGAATTTCACTTCATGTGGTCGATGTTGATAACTCACAACAAGAGTCACATGTAGTCAGAGGGGGTAACAATGGTTCGGGGATACTAATTATCAACTAGAAAGCACAAAGACCTTCAGTACAGTGTGACACGGTGTGGCAACCATGTACAGTGACAAACCAAAGTATGCATATGCCACTAACCATGACCAGAAATGTTTTCATAGTGTGTGGTCAACGTTGACAACTCATAACACAAGTGACAAATGATCCCACGGGGAAACAATGGGTTGGGAACACTAGTTATCAACTAGAAAGTACAAAGACCTTCAACAAGTAGTGGCACGATGTGGGTAGCGTGCATAGTGACCAACCAGAGGTTGCATACGTCACTGACCATGACCAAAGAAGTCCACTATTTGCGGTCAACATTTTCAACTCATATTACGAGTCACAAATGGTCAGAGGGAGAGACAGTGGTTTGGGAACCCTATGTATCGACTAGAAAGGGCAAGGAACTCCAATACGCAGTGTCACGGTGTGGCTACTATGCACACCAAACAACCAAACTAGGCGTATGCCACTGGTCATGACCAAAGAATTTCTGTATAGGTGGTCAACGTTCATAGTCCATAACACGAATCACAAATGGTCAGAGGGGGAAACAATGGTTTCCGAACATTATCTGTCAAATAGCGAGTACAACGACCTTCAATGAGTAGTAGCATGGTGTGGCTACCATGCAAAATGACCGACCAAAATAGGCATATGTACTGCCTTTTACCAACAGAATGCGCTGTGTGTGGTCATCGTTGTCAACTTAAAATACAAGTCACAAATGGTCAAAATGGAAAACAATGCTTTTGGAACACCAGGTACCAACTAGCAAGCACAGGGACCCGCAATAAGCAGTGGCATAGTGTGGCTAGCATGTACAATGACCAACCAAAGTCCACATGTGTCACTGACCATGACCAAAGAATGTCACAATGTGTGGTCAACTTTGATAACTCATAGCAAGAGTCACAAATGGTCAGAGGGGGAAACAATAGTTTGTGAATACTAGTTATTGATTAGCAAGTACAAAGACCTTCAATATGTAGTGGCACAGTGTCGCTACCATGCACAGTGACCAACCAAAGTATGCATATGTCACTGACCAAGACTAAAGAATTTTACTTCATGTGGTCAACATTAACAACTTACAACAAGAGTGACAGATAGTTAGAGGGAGTAACGATGGTTTGGGACCACTGGCTATCAACTAGAAAGCAAAAAGGCCTTCAGTACGTAGTGACACGGCGTGGAAACCATGTATAGTGACAACCCAAAGTAGGCATATACCACTAAGCATGACCAAAAGAATTTCAGAGTGTGTGGTCAACGTTGAAAACTCATAACACGAGTCACAAATAGTCAGAGGGGGGAAACAATGGGTTGGGAACACTAGTTATAACCTAGCAAGTACAAAGACCTTCAACAAGTAGTGGCACGGTGTGGGTAGCATGCATAGTGACCAACCATAGGATGCATACGTCACTGACTATGAAAAAAGAAGTCCACTATTTGCGTTCAACATTGTCAACTCATAACATAAGTCACAAATGGTCAGAGGGAGAAAGAATGGTTTGGGAACCCTATGTATTGACTAGAAAGGACAAAGAATTTCAATACGTAGTGGCACGATGTGGCTGCTATGGACACCAAACAACCAAACTAGGCATATGTCACTGACTTTGAGCAAAGAACTTCGTGATGGGTGGTCAACGTTCACAACCCATAACACAAGCCACAAATGGTCAGAGGGGGGAACAATGGTTTCAGAATATTCGTTTTCAACTAGCAGGTACAACGAACTTTAATAAGTAGTAGCACGGTGTGGCTACCATGCAAAATGACCGACCAAAATAGGCATATGTAGTGCCTTTTACCAACAAAATCCGCTGTGTGTGGTCATCGTTGTCAACTTATAATACAAGTCACAAATGGTCAAAGGGGGAAACAATGGTTTTGGAACACCAGGTACCAACTAGCAAGCAAAAGAAGCTTCAATGAGCAGTGGCACGGTGTGGCTACCATGTACAATGACCAACCAAAGTATGCATGTGTCATTGACCATGACCAAAGAATGTCACTATGTGTGGTCAACTTTGACAACTCATAACACGAGTCACAAGTGGTCAGAGGGGGAAACAATGGTTTGTGAATACTAGTTATCGATTAGCAAGTAAAAATAGCTTCACTATGTAGTGGCACAGTGTGGCTTCTATGCCCAGTGACCAACCAAAGTATGCATGTCACCGACCATGACCAAAGGATTTAACTTCATGTGTTCAACGTTGACAACTCACAACAAGAATCACAGATAGTCAAAGGGGGTAAGAATGGTTTGAGAACATTGGCTTTCAACTAGAAATCACAAAGACCTTCAGTACGTAGTGACACGGAGTGGCAACCATGTAGAGTGACAAACCAAAGTAGGCATATGCCACTAACCATGACAAAAAGAATGCTACAGTGTGGTCTGTTGAAAAAACTACCCCTCCACATGCCCAAGTGCGGCGCCGGGACGCGCTGACGAGCCGCCAGAAAATGAAAACTCTGCTCTGACGGATCTGGCGACTCGACGTTTGCTCGGATCGTTAAATTGAGGATTGCCCCTGGAAGTTGACAAGTCGCTGAATCTGGTGGAAGTTGTGTCGCCGGAATCGAACAAATATCGAGTGACATATGGCTTTCCAAAGTTGGGATATGCGCAACGGCTCTGGGAGCCGGCTGCGACTCGAAATCCGGTCGACAATCGACCGAACCGAGTAACAAGAATACCATCTGGAGAAACTGCTCCGATAGGCCTGCCGAGGCGTCCGGTGGATGATCCACCTGATCCGGCGGATCATCCACGGGATCCAGTAGTGCAGGTTTTTACTGAGGGACTTCGCCAAAATCCTGGCTCGACGTCGAGACTCAGTAGTACGTTTTGTTACTCGGGGACTTCGTCAAAATTCTGACTGCAGGTCTGCGGACAGGTTTCGAACCTCGTCACACCCCATCACCAAACACGACCCGAAAGTGGGTAGAGTGTGTGGAAACAGTGCAGGGGACCCATACACCATGTGCAATGGGACATGCGCCTTGGGAAAGGCGTTTCGCACGTGAATGAAGGCGCCACGGCGAGTGGCGGCATGAGGCTTCTGTGGTGGGTGAGACCTGCGCTTTGGCAAGCATAACTTGAGCTACGCTTAGCCGAATTGCGCGCGGGTTGGTGTGTTGGAAAGCTCATGAATAGCTCTATAAATGTTGTGACTATGTTTATGTTAAAAAAACTAACGCAAAACGACGTTACTCCCTTCGCAAACTGACTGTCTCTAAATTCCTGCTCACATAGCGTGAGGCGACCAGAAAGCTCACGCTCAGTCTCATATTCGCCCAGAACAGTAGACGTGAATCACTAGAGGTGATCAGACAAACGTCGGGACCGCACCACGCAGATCTCATCCTGACAAAGGGTTATGGGCCCACTTGTCTGAACGCCTTCAACGTTCACGTCTTCCGCAGCGTACGGGATCGTCATCTTGGACGTCGCCGTGAAGTTCTGAGAAGTCGCCGGAGTAGCAGCTGCGCACATGGCGCAGAAGGAGACGCAACTCATTCAGAAGTATGCAGGCGGCCCAGGTTTCCGGCTATGGAGGTGGCAGTTTGAGCTGCACCTCTTGCATAAGGGGCTGCTGGATGTCATGCTCAGAAAGGAGGTGCTCACAGAGGCGACTGCTACGGACGCGGAGAAGCAGGCCTTTGAAATGAAGAACACGGAGGCGCTCATGCTCGTGGTGTCCGGGACAGCCAAGTCGCAACGGGGCTACTTCCAAGGCTGCAAGCTGGCAGCCGAAGCTTGGGAAAAGCTCTGCGCCATCCACCAATCCAAGTCGCTCGCGAATAAAATCTTCGCGATGAAGCAACTCCTCACGGTGAGAATTGAGGAGGGAGATTATTTCATCTCCGCCATGCAGCAGATCGAGTCGCTCGCCTCACAATGCAATGACGTGGAGTGGAAGATCGACACGCTGCAGGCGATGGCACTCCTCATGGCCCTACCTGACAGTTGGGGTCCACTCATCACCGTCCTTGGAGGATGGTCGGAGGACAAGCTCACCTATGGCGCGGTCGCAGAGTACATCCGCAACGAGGTGCAGCGTCGGAGCTGCGAGGAGTCCTCGTCCTCCTCATCGGCCCTCGTCACCAAAACGCGCGGTGGCGGAAGCGGGGGTTGAGGAAGTGGCGGAAAGGGCGGCAGCAAGAAGGGCGCCAAGAAAGGTGCGTGCCGCAACTGCGGCAAGGAGGGCCATTGGGCCCGTGAGTGCCCGGAGGAGGCGAAGACCGGCGGCAAAAACAGCAAGGGCAGGTCGCTCCTCAACGGCAACAAGAACCACTTCCTCAAGAAGGCCAACAGGCGGTGCCTGGATTCCGGGGCCGAGGAGCACACCCAAGTCGAGACGGTGGGGTTCGTCACCTACGAGAAGTCCTTCAAGTCGATGGTGGTCGCGAACGACAACATCAAGCCGGCGGCCGGCCAAGGCGACGTGGAGGTGGAAGTCGTGGTAGGCGGTAAGAAGGAGCTGTGCACAATTCGTGATGTGCAGCACGTCCCCGGCTTGGCTGACATTTTGAGTGTCAGCCGCTTGACGGACAAGGGGTATGAGGTGCTCTTCCGCAGGAAAGGCGCAGTGATACGCATCGACGGCGACGACAAGGTCGTGCTAGAGGCAAAGCGCAAGGGCGGTCTCTACATCGTGGAGACCAAGGTGCTCCCCGCGGCATCCGACGCAACAGATTTGCAAAAGCACGTTGTCAACTTGGCCAAGGGAGGAAGCGCTGATCTGAAGCTCTGGCACCAGCGGTTGAGGCATTCGGTGCCCGCAACTGTTAAGGAGATGGCGAAGCGCAACATGGTGCGCGGCCTCGTCATCGACGGTGCATGCGCGACAGCGGATGCAACAGCGCACAAAAAGTGCGAGCCTTGCATTTTGGGCAAGGCGCGGCACAAGGCGTTCAATGAGAACGCAGCTTGCACAAAGGACCTGTTGGAGGTCGTGCGCAACGACGTGTGTGGACCGTTCAAAACGCCGTCAAACGGCGGCTTTGGATACTTTGTCACCTTCATTGACGACTGCAGCAAGAAGCTCTACGTGTACTTCATGAAGCGGAAAGGCGAGGTCCTGGACCGGCTGAAGGAGTACGTCGCAGCGGTGGAGAGGCAGACTGGCCGAAAGGTCAGAGCGCTACGCAGCGACAATGGCAGAGAGTACGTGGGCTGCAGTGGGTGGATGAAGCAGCAGGGCATCAAGTGGGAACACACTACGCCGTACTCGCCACAGTCCAACGGAGTGGCAGAGCGGGCAAACCAGACGTTGCTCAACATGGTGCGGACCATGCTTGTGGATGCGAGGTTGCCGCGAGGTTTCTGGGCGGAGGCTGTGCGTACACCAAGCTACACCATCAACCTCACCCCAACAGCGGTGCTGAAGGGTAAAGGCGGCTGGAAGACGCCGTAGAAGGTTTGGAGTGGGCGCAAGCCAAACGTGGCACACCTGAACGTGTTCGGGTGCTAGGCTCACGCGATGGTGCAGGCGGCGCAACGACGCAACAGCAAGCTGGAACCGCGGGCGAAGCCGTGTTTCTTCCTTGGCTACAAGAGCGCGCAAAAGGCGTATCGGCTCTGGGACCCGCGCACGCAAGAGATCATCTGCAGCCGTGACGTCGAGTTCGACGAGCAACAGAGCCTCAACAGCAGTAGCAACGACATGAGCATCGGGAACACTCCAAAACAGGGGGAGCGATTCCAGCTCCTTGACTACGAGGAGGAGCTGGCGGACGCGGAGGTTGATGATGCCGCATCGGAGCGCGGCAGTGCAGCAGGTGCAGTAGCCAACGCGGAGGACTCCGACGATGATGCAGCTGGGCTGGAGATCCGGTGGAATGATCCGTTGAAGGAGGCATGGCAGGTGCCAAAACGCGAACTCCCGGCGGAGTTCGCGTCGGGCGTCGGAGAAAAATCCTCCGGACGCACCACTCGTCCGGTTGATGGTTCATCAGAGCGGGAAGAATCCTCGGGAAGTCGTCCGGTCGATGATTCACCGGAGAGGGCTGAGTCGGAAGGATTGCAGCAGAGCGACGAGACGCCGCCAAGACTGCCGCGCCGTAGCGGGAGGCAGCGGAGAGCGAGGAAGCGTTTCGACGCAGGCACCGGTCGATGGATTGGCATGACGCAGTGCATGTTGGTTGCATCAACAGAACCAACGACCGTGCAAGAGGTGCTTGCGCGGCTCGAGGGAAAGCAGTGGGATGCCGCCATCAAGTCGGAGTTGGCGTCCATTGCTGAGAACAACACGTGGCAGCTGGTTGACAGGACGAAAGACGCCAAGGTCATCGGCTCCATGTGGGTCTTCAAGACCAAGTTCACAAAGGAAGGTGTGGTTGACAAGTACAAGGCGCGGCTCGTGGCAAAGGGGTACGCACAGCGTAAGGTCGAGCACTACGATGAGACGTTTTCCCCCGTCGCCAAGTTCACAAGCATCCGGGCGATCCTTGCGGTGGCAGCCGCAAAGGACATGGAGCTCCACCAAATGGACATAAAGATGGCCTTCCTCAACGGCATCATCAACAAGGAAATCTACATGGAGGTGCTGGAGGTGGTGGAGGCGTCGGAGGGCAAGGTGTGCAAGCTGCGGAAGTCCTTGTACGGGCTAAAGCAATCACCCTGATGCTGGTACCAACAGATGGACAACTTCATGGCACAACTCGGATTCAAGCGCTGTGAGGCGGATCACAGCGTGTACGTGCGGCGTAGCAAGAAGCTCCATCAGATTGTCGCACTCTATGTGGACGATCTGATCTTGTGCTCCTCAGACCTGCCAAGCCTACAGCAGCTGAAAGAGCAGCTGAGCAGCAGGTTCCAGACGTCGGACATGGGGGAGCTGGAGTTCTACCTCGGGGTGAGCATTACGCGGAACCGGAGGGCACGCACGCTTGAGCTGGGGCAGGCCAGATACGTGGCCGAGGTGCTGAAGTGGTACAACATGGAGGACTGCAAACCAGTGTGCAGTCCTGTCTCCACGACCTATGAACTGAGTGCCGCAATGGCGCCGCAAACAAAAGAAGAGCGGGAGGATATTGCAGGGGTGCCTTACCAATCGGCGGTGGGCAGCCTCATGTACGCCATGGTGGCGACTCGACCGGACCTGGCCTACGCGGTGGGCCAGGTGAGCAGGTACGTGGCCGACCCAGGGCCACTACACTGGCAGGCGGTCAAGCGCATCCTCTGCTACCTGCAGGCGACGCGGCACGCGCACTTGAGGTTTGAGGGCAAAGGGCGGTCGGACCCTTTGCGTCTAGTCTGCTACACGGATGCAGACTACGCTGGCGATGTGGACAAACGGAAGTCCACATCTGGCTACGTGTTCTTCCTCCCTGGTGCAGCGGTCTCGTGGAGCAGCAGGAAGCAAGACTGCGTCGCCACCTCCACAGTGGAAGCTGAGTACATCGCGCTGGCTGAGGCGGTCAAGGAGGCAGTGTGGCTCTGCAGGTTGCTGGGGGAGCTGGGCGTGCCACAGCTGGAGCCTACGGTGGTGCACGAGGACAACACCGGCTCCATCTCGCTGACCAACAACCCGACGCAGCACAGGAGGACGAAGCACATTGACGTGCGTTATCACTACGCACGGGACATGGTCGAGAAGGGGCAGGTGGTGCTGCAGCACTGCAGCACGCACANACATCGCGCTGGCTGAGGCGGTCAAGGAGGCAGTGTGGCTCTGCAGGTTGCTGGGGGAGCTGGGCGTGCCACAGCTGGAGCCTACGGTGGTGCACGAGGACAACACCGGCTCCATCTCGCTGACCAACAACCCGACGCAGCACAGGAGGACGAAGCACATTGACGTGCGTTATCACTACGCACGGGACATGGTCGAGAAGGGGCAGGTGGTGCTGCAGCACTACAGCACGCACAGCATGCTTGCGGATTACTTGACCAAAATGCAACCTGCAGACCGGCACGCGATGAGCGTGCCCAGACTTGGGATGACCAGCTATGATGGGCTGGAGGGCGTAGCGGAAGATGAGTGAGAGCAAGCAGGAGCAGCGGGCATGGAAGGTGCAAGGGGGAGAATGTTAAAAAAAACTACCCCTCCGCATGCCCAAGTGCGGCGCCGGGAGGCGCTGACGAGCCGCCAGAACATGGAAACTCTGCTCCGGCGGATCTGGCAACTTCACATTTGCTCGGATCCTAGAACAAAGGATTGCCCCTAAAAGTTGACAAGTTGCTGAATCCGGTGGAAGTTGGTTCGCCGGAATCGGACAAATATCAAGGGAGATATGGCTTTCCAGAGTTGGGATATGCGCAGCGGCTCTGGGAGCCGGCTGCGACTCGAAATCCGGTCGACAATCGACCGAACCGAGTAACAAGAATACCATCTGGAGAAACTGCTCCGATAGGCCTGCCGAGGCGTCCGGTGGATGATCCACCTGATCCAGCGGATCATTCACCGGATCCAGTAGTGCAGGTTGCTACTGAGGGACTTAGCCAAAATCCTGGCTCGACGTCCGAAACTTAGTAGTACGTTTTGTTACTCGGGGACTTTGTCAAAATTCTGACTGCAGGTCCGCGGACAGATTTCAAACCTCGTCACACCCCATCACCAAACACGACCCGAAAGTGGGTAGAGTGCGTGGAAACAGTGCAGGGGACCCATACACCATGTGCAATGGGACATGTGCCTTGGGAAAGGCGCTTCGCACGTGAATGAAGGCGCCACGGCGAGTGGCGGCATCAGGCTTTTGTGGTGGGTGAGACCTGCGTTTTGGCAGGCATAACTTGAGCTACGCTTGGCCGAATTGCGCGTGGTTTGGTGCGTTGGAAAGCTCATGACTAGCCCTATGAATTTTGTAATCATGTTCACAAAACTAACGCAAAACAACGTTATTCCCTTCGCAAACTGACTCTCTCTTAATTCCTGCTCACATAGCGTGAGGCGACCAGAAAGCTCACGCTCAGTCTCAGATTCGCCCAAAAAAGAAGACGTGAATCACTAGATGTGATCAGAAAAACGTCGGGACCGCACCACGCGGATCTCATCCTGACATGGTCAGCGTTGAAAACTCATAAACCAAGGCACAAATGGTCCAAGGGGGAAACAATGGGTTGGGAATACTAGTTATCAACTAGCAACTACAAATACCTTCAACAAGTAGTGGCACGGTGTGGCTAACGTGCACACTGACCAATTAAAGGATGCATATGTCACTGACTATGGCCAAAGAAGTCCACTATTTGCGGTTGACATTGACAACTCATAACACGAGTCACAAATGGTCAGAGGGAGAGACAATGGGTTGGGAACCCTATGTATCGACTAGAAATGACAAAAAAGTTCAATACGTAGTGGCACGGTGTGGCTAGTATGCACACCGAACAACCAAACTAGGCATATGGAACTAACCATGACCAAAGAATTTAAGTATGGGTGGTCAGCGTTCACAACCCATGGCACAAGTGACAAATTGTCAGAGTGGGAAACAATAATTTCCGAAAACTAGTTTTCAACTAGCAATTGAAACGATCTTCAATAAGCAGTAGCGCGATGTGGCTACCATGCACAATAGCCAACCAGAGTAGGCCTGTGTACTATCTTTGACCAAATAAATCCGCTGTGTGTGGTTAACGTTGAAAACTCATAATACAAGTCACAAATGGCCCGAGGGGGTATCAATGGTTTGGGAACACCAAGTATCAACTAGAAAGTACAAGGACCTTCAATAAGTAGTGGCACGGTGTGGCTACCATGTACAATGACCAACCAAGGTAGGCATGTGTCACTGACCATGACCAAAGAATGTCACTATGTGCGGTCAACGTTGACAAATCATAACACGAGTCACGAATGGGTATAGGGGGAAACAATGGTTTGTGAATACTAGTTATCGACTAATAAAAAGCCCTTGACTATGTAGTGGCACAGTTTGGCTACTATGCACAGTGACCAACCAAAGTATGCATATGTCACTGACCATGACCAAAGAATTTCACTTCATGTGGTCAACGTTGACAAGTGACAACAAAAGTCACAGATAGTCAGAGGGGGTAACAATGGTTTGGGAACACTGACTATCAAATAGAAAGCACAAAGACCTTCAGTACGTAGTGACACGGTGTGGAAACCATGTAAAGTGACAAACCAAAGTCGGCACATGCCACTAACCATGACAAAGAGAATTTCAAAGTGTGTGGTCAACGTTGAAAACTCATAACACGAGTTACAAATGGTCAGAGGGGGAAGCAATGGTATGGGAAAACTAGTTATCAAGTAGCAAGTACAAAGACTTTCAGCAAGTAGTGGCACGGTGTGGCTAGCGTGCACAGTGACCAACCAAAGGATGCATACGTCACTGGCTATGACCAAAGAACTTCACTATGTGTGATCAACATTGACAGCTCATAACACGAGTCACAAATAGTCAGAGGGAGAGGTAATGGTTTGGGAACCCTATGTATTGAGTTGAAAGGACAAAGAACTTCAATATGTAGTGGCATAGTGTGGCTACTATGTACACCAAACAACCAAAATAGGCATACGTCACTGACCATGACCAGAGAATTTCACTATGGGTGGTCAACGTTCACAACCCATAACACGAGTCACAACTGGTCAGAGGGGGAAACAATGGTTTCGGATTATTTGTTTTCAACTATCAAGTACAAGGACCTTCAATAAGTAGTAGCACGGTGTGGCTACCATGTACAATGATCGACCAAAGTAGGCATATGTACTGCATGTGACCACAGAATCCCGCTGTGTGTGGTCAACGTTGACAACTCATAATACGAGTCACACATGGTCAGAGGGGGAAACAATGGTTTGGGAACGCCACGTATCAACTAGAAAGCACAGGGACAATGACCAACCAAAGTAGCCATGTGTCAGTGACCATGACCAAAGAATGTCAACATTTGTGGTCAACTTTGACAACTCATAACACGAGTCACAAATGGTCAGATTGGGGAAACAATGGGTTGTGAATTCTAGTTATCAATTAGCAAGTACAAATACCTTCTATACATAATGGCACAGTGTGGCTACCATACACAATGACCAACCAAAGTATGCATATGTCACTGACCATGACCAAAGAGTTTTACTTCATGTGGTCAACATTGACAACGCACAATAAGAGTCACATATAGTCAGAGGGGGAAACAATGGCTCGGGGATACTAACCATCAAATAGAAAGCACAAAGACATTCAGTACAATGTGACACGATGTGGAAACCATGTAAAGTGACAAACCAAAGTAGGCATATGCCACTAACCATGATTAAAAAGAATTTCACAATGTGTGGTCGAGGTTGACAACTCATAATACGAGTCACAAATGGTCACAGGGGGAAACAATGGTTTGGGAAATCAGGTATCAACTGGCAAGCACAGGCACCTTCAATAAGTAGTGGCACGGTGTGGCTACCATGTACAATGACCAACCAAAATAGGCATGTGTCACTCACCGTGACCAAAGAATCTCACTATGTGTGGTCAGCTCTGACAACTCAAAACATGAGTCACGAATGGTCAGAGGGGGAAACAATGGTTTGTGAACACTAGTTATTGATTAGTAAGTACAAAGACCTTCAAGATGTAGTCGCACAGTGTGGGTATCATGCACAGTGACCAACCAACGTATGCATATGTCACTGACCATGACCAAATAATCAGCTTCATGTGGTCAACATTGACAACTCACAACAAGAGTCATAGATAGTCAGAGGGGTAACAATGGCTTGGGAACACTACTTTTCAACTGGAAAGTACAAAGACCTCCAGTACATAGTGACACGGCGTGGCAATCATTTACAGTGACAAACCAAATTAGGCATATGCCACTAACCATGATATAAAGAAATTCACAGTTTGTGGTCAAAGTTGAAAACTCATAACATGAGTAACAAATGATCAGAGGGGGAAACAATGGGTTGGGAACACTAGTTACAAACTAGAAAGTACAAAGACCTTTAACAAGTAGTGGCACGGTGTGGCTAGCGTGCACAGTGACCAACCAGGGGATGCATACGTCACTGACTATGACCAAAAAAGTCCACTATGTGTGGTCAACACTGACAACTCATAACACGAGTCACAATTGGTCAGAGGGAGAGACAATAGTTTGGAAACCCTATGTATCGACTAGAAAGGACAAAGAACTTCAATACGTAATGGCACGGTGTGGCTACTATGCACACCAAACAACCAAACTAGGCATATGTTACTGACCATGACCAAAGCATCTCCGTATGGGTGGTCAACGTTCACAGTCCATAACACAAGTCACAAATGGTCAGAGGGGGAAACCATGGTTTCGAAATATTATTGGTCAGATAGAAAGTACAACGACCTTCAATAAGTTGTAGCATGGTGTGGCTTCTATGCACAATGACCGACCAAAGTAGGCATGTGTAATGCCTTGTACCAAAGAAATCCGCTGTGTGTGGTCAACGTTGACAACTCATAATACGAGTCACAAATGGTGAGAGGAGGAAACAATGGTTTGGGAACACCAGGCATCAATTAGCAAGCACACAGACCTTCAATTAGTAGTGGCACGTTGTGGCTACCATGTACAATGACCAACCAAAGTAGGCATGTGTCACTGACCATGACGAAAGAATGTCACTTTGTGTGGTCAACTTTGACAACTCATAACACGAGTGACAAATGGTCAGAGGGGGAACCAATGGGTTGTGAATACTAGTTATTGATTAGCAAGTACAAAGACCACCATTATGTAGTGGCACAGTGTGGCTACCGTGCACAGTGACCAGCCAAATTATGCATGTCACTGACCAAGACCAAACAATTTTACTTTATGTGGTCAACATTGACAACCTACAACAAGAGTCACATATAGTTAGAGGGGGTAACAATAGTTTGGGAACACTGGCTATCAACTAGAAAGCACAAAGAAGTTCAGTACATCATCACGCAGCGTGGAAACTATGTACAGTGACAACCCAAAGTAGGCATATGCCACTAACCATGACCAAACAAACTTCAGAGTGTGTGGTCAACGTTGAAAACTCATAACACGAGTCACAAATGGTCAGAGGGGGGAAACAATGGGCTGGGAACATTTGTTCTCAACTAGAAAGTACATAGACGTTCAACAAGTAGCGGCATGGTGTGGCTAGCGTGCATAGTGACCAACCAAAGGATGCATACGTCACGGACTATGACCAAAGAAGTCCACTATTTGCGGTCAACATTGTGAACTCATAACACGAGTCACAAATGGTCAGAGGGAGAGACAATGGTTTGGGAACCCTATGTCTCGACTAGAATGTCAAAGAACTTCAATACGTAGTGGCACGGTGTGGCTACTATGCACACCGAACAACCAAAGTAGGCATATGTCACTGACCATGACCAAGTAATTTTTGTATGAGTGGTCATTGTTCACAACCCATAACACAAGTTAGAAATGGTCAGAGGGGGAAACAATGGTTTCGGAATATCAGTTTCAACTAGCAAGTACAACAACCTTTGATAAGTAGTAGCACGGTGTGGCTACCATGCAAAATGACCAACCAATGTAGGCATATGTACTGCCTTTTAGCACAGAAATCCGCTGTGTGTGGTCAACGTTGACAACTAATAACACGAGTCACAAATGGTCAGAGGGGGGAACACTTGTCTGGGAACACCAGGTATCAACTAGCAAGCACATAGACCTTCAATAAGCAGTGGCACGGTGTGGTGACCATGTACAATGACCAACCAAAGTAGGCATGTGTCACTGACCAAGACCAAAGAATGTCACAATGTGTGGTTAACTTTGACAACTCATAACACAAGTCACAAATGGTTAAAGGGGGAAAAAATGGTTTGGGAACACTGGCTATCAACTAGAAAGCACAAAGACCTCCAGTACGTAGTGACACGGTGTGGCAACCATGTACGGTGACAAACCAAAGTAGGCATATGCCACTAACCATGACCAAAAGAATTTCAAAGTGTGTGGTCAATGTTGAAAACTCATAATACGAGTCACAAATACTCAGAGGGGGAAACAGTGGTTTGGGAACACCACGTATCAAGTAGCAAGCACAGGGACCCTCAATAAGTAGTGGTACAGTGTAACTTCCATGTAAAATGACCAACCAAAGTGGGCATGTCTCACTGACCATCACCAAACAATGTCACTACGTGTTGTCAACTTTGATAACTCATAACACGAGTCACAAGTGGTCAGAGAGGGAAAGAATGGTTTGTGAATACTAGTTATTTGTTAGCAAGTACAAATACCTTCAATGTGTAGTGGCACAGTGTGGCTACCGTGCACAATGACCAACCAAAGTATGCATATGTGAGTGACCATTACCAAAGAAGTTCACTTCATGTGGTCAACTTTGACAACTCACAACAAGAGTCGCAAATAGTCAGAGGGGGTAAACAATGGTTTGGGAACACTGGCTATCAACTAGAAAGCACAAAGACCTTCAGTACATAGTGACATGGTGTGGCAACCACGTACACTGACAAACCAAAGTAGGCATACAACACAAACCATAACCAAAAGAATTTCACAGTGTGTGGTCAATGTTGAAAAATCATAACACGAGTCACAAATGGTCAGAGGGGGAAACAATGGGCAGGGAACATTAGTTATCAACTAGCAGGTACAAATACCTTAAAAAAGTAGTGGCACAATTTGTCTAGCGTGTACAGTGACCAACCAAAGGATGCATACGTCACTGACTATGACCAATGAAGTCCACTATGTGTAATCAACATTGACAACTCATAACACGAGTAAAAAATGGTGGGAGGAAGATACAATGGTTTGGGAACCCTTTGTATCAACTAGAAAGGACAGAGAACTTCAATACCTAGTGGCACGGTGTGGCTACTATGCACACCAAACAACTAAACTAGGCATATGTCACTGACCATGACCAAAGAATTTCAGTATGGGTGGTCAACGTTCACAACCAACAACCATAGTCAAAAATAGTCAGAGGGGCAAACAATGGTTCTGGAATGTTAGTTTTCAACTAGCAAGTACAACGACCTTCAATAAGTGATAGCACGGTGTGGCTACCATGCAAAATGACTTACCAAAGTAGGCATATGTACTGCCCTTTACCATGGAAATATGCTGTGTGTGGTCAACGTTGAAAACTCATAATACGAGTCACAAATGGTTAGAGGGGAAAACAAAGGTTTATAAACACAAGGTATCAACTAGCAAGCACATGGAGCTTCAAAAAGTAGTGGCACGGTGTGGCTACCATGTACAACGACCAACCAAAGGAGGCATGTGTCATTGACTGTGACCAAATAATGTCACTATGTGTGGTCAACTTTGACAACTCAAAACACGAGTCACAAGTGGTCAGAGAGGGAAACAATGGTTTGTGAATACTAGTTCTTTATTAGCAAGTACAATGACCTTTACTATGTATTGGCAGAGTGTGGCTACCATGCACACTGACCAAACAAAGCATGCATATGTCTCTGGCCATGACCAAAGAACTTCACTTCATGTGGTCAACGCTGACAACTGACAACAATAGTCAGAGCTATTCAGAGGAGGTAACAATGGTTTGGGAACACTGGCTATCAACTGGAAATCCCAATGACCCTTTGTACGTAGTGACACGGCATGGTAACCATGTACAGTTACAAACCAATGTATGCATATGCCACTAACCATGACCAAAAGAATTTTACAGTGTGTGGTCAACGTTGAAAACTCATCACACGAGTCAAAAATGGCCAGAGGGGGTAACGATGGATTGGGAACACTAATTATCAACTAGCAAGTACAAAGACCTTTAACAAGGAGTGGCACGGTGTGGCTAGCATGCACAGTGACCAACCAAATGATGCATACGTCACTAACTATGACCAAAGAAGTCCACTATGTGTGGTCAACATTGACAACTCATAACACGAGTCACAAATGGTCAGAGGGAGAGACAATGGTTTGGGAATCCTATGTATTGACTAGGAAGGGCAAATACCTTCAATACTTAGTGGCACGGTGTGGATACCATGCACACCGGACAACCAAACTAGGCACATGTCACTGACCATGACCAAAGAAATTCTGTATGGGTAGTCAACCTTCACAACCCATAACACGAGTCACAAATGGTCAAAGGGGGAAACATTGGTTCCTGAATATTAGTTTTCAACTAGAAAGTACAACGACCTTCAATAAGTAGTGACATGGTGTCGCTACCATGCACAATGACATACCAAACTACGCATATGTACTGCCTTTGACCAAAAAATCCGGTGTGTGTCGTCAACGTTGACAACTTATAATACGAGTCACAAATGGTCTGAGGGGAAAACAATATTTTGTGAATACTAGTTTTTGATTAGCAAGTACAAAGGCCTTCAATCTCTAGTGGCACAGTGTGGCTAGCATGCACAGTCACCAACCAAAGTATGCATATGTCACAGACCATCACCAAAGAATTTCACTTCATGTGATAAACGTTGACAACTCACAACAAGAGTCACAGATAGTCAGAGGGGGTAACAATAGTTTGGGAATACTGGCTATCAACTAGAAAGCACAACAACCTTCTGTACGCAGTGACACGGCGTGGCAACTATGTATAGTGACAACCCAAAGTGGGCACGTGCCACTTACCATGACCAAAAGAATTTCACAGTGTGTGGTCAACATTAAAAGCTCATCACACGAGTCACAAATGGCCAGAGGGGGAAACGACGGATTGGGAACACTAGTTATCAACAAGCAAGTACAAAGACCTTCAACAAGTAGTGGCACGGTGTGGCTAGCGTGCACAGTGACCAACCAAAGGATGCATACGTCACTGACTATAACCAAAGAATTCCACTATGTGTGGTCAATATTGATAACTCATAACACAAGTAAAAAATTGTCAGAGGGAGAGACGATGGTTTTGGAACCCTATGTATCGACTTCAACGGCCAAAGAACTTCAATACACAGTGGTATGGTGTGGCGACTATGCACACCGAACAACCAAACTAGGCATAAGTCACTGACCATGGCCTAAGCATTTCAGTATGGGTGGTCAACGTTCCCAACCCATAACAGGAGTCACAAATGGTCAGAGGGGGAAACAATGGTTTCGGAATGTTAGTTTTCAGCTAGCAAGTACAATGACATTCAATAACTAGTAGCACGGTGTTGCTACCATGCACAATGGCCAACCAAAGTAGGCTTATGCACTGCCTTGGACCAAAGAAATCTGATGTGTGTGGTCAACGCTGACAACTAATAAACGAGTCACATATGGTCAGAGGGGGGAAATAATGGTTTGGGAAGACCAGGTATCAACTAGCAAGCACAGGGACCGTCAATAAGTAGAGGCACGGTGTGGCTACCATGTACAATGCCCAGCCAAAGTAGGCATGTGTCACTGACCATGACCAAAGAATGTCACTATGTGTGGTCTACTTTGAGAACACATATCATGAGTCATTAATGGTCAGAGGGGGAAACAATTGTTTGTGAATACTAGTTATTGATTAGCATGTACCAAGATCTTCAATGTGCAGTGGCACAGTGTGGCTACCATGCACAGTGACCAAGCAAAGTATGCTTATGTCACTGACCATGACCAAGTAATTTCACTTCATGTGGTCGACGTTGACAACTCACTACAAGAGTCACAGATAGTCAGAAGGGGTAGCAATGGTTTGGGACCACTCGCTATCAACTAGAAAGCACAAAGACCTTTAGTACGTAGTGACACGGTGTGGCAACCATGTGTAGTGATAAACCAAAGTAAAAATATGCCACTAACCATGACCAAAAGAATTTCAGAGTGTGTTGTCAACGTTGAAAACTCATAACACAAGTTACAAATGGCTAGGGGGGGGGGACAATGGGTTGGGAACACTAGTTATCAACTAGCAAGTACAAATACCTTCAACAATAAGTGGCACGGTGTGGCTAGCATGCAAAGTGACGAACCAAAGGATGCATACGTCACTTACTATGACCAAAGAAGTCCACTATGTGTGGTCAACATTGACAACTCATAACACGGGTCACAAATGGTCAGAGGGAGAGACAATGGTATGGGAACCCTAGGTATCGACTAGAAAGGACAAAGAACTTGAATACGTAGTGGCACGGTGTGGCTACTATGCACAACGAAAAACCACACAAGGCATATGTCACTGAGCATGCCCAAAGAATTTCACAACCCATAACAAAAGTCACAACTGGTTTCAGAAAGTTTGTTTTCAGCTAGCAAATACAACAACCTATAACAAGAAGTAGCACGGCGTGGCTACCATTTACAATGACCGACCAGAAAAGGCATATGTACTGCGTTTGACCAAAGAAATCCGCTGTGTGTGGTCAACATTCACAACTCATAATACGAGTCACAAATGGTCACAGGGGAAATCAGTGGTTTCGGAACACCAGGTATCAATTAGCAAGCACAGGGACCTTCAATAAGTTGTGGCATGGTGTGGCTACCATGTACAATGACCAACCAAAGTAGGCATGTGTCACTGACCATCACCAAAGAATGTCACTAAATGTGGTCAACTTTGACAACTCATAACACGAGTTAGAAATGGTCGGAAAGGAAATCAATGGTTTGTGAATCCTAGTTATTGACTAGATACTACAAAGATCTTCAATATGTAGTAGCAAAGTGTGGCTACCATGCACAGTGACCAACCAATGCATTCACATGTCACTGACCATGACCAAAGAATTTCACTTCATGTGGTCAACATTGACAACTCACAACAAGAGTCATAGATAATCAAAGGGGGTAACAATGGTTTGGGAACACTGGCTATCAACTAGAAATAACAAAGACATTCAGTACGTAGTGACACGGCATGGCAACCATGAACTGTGACAAACCAAAGTAGGAATATGCCACTAACCATTAACTAAAGAATTTCAGAGTGTGTGGTCAACGTTGAAAACTCATAACACGAGTCACACATTGTCAGAGGGGGAAACAATGGGTTGGGAACACTAGTTATCATCTAGCAAGTACAAAGACCTTCAACAAGTAGTGGCACGGTGTGGCTAGCATGCACAGTGATTAACCAAATGATGCATACGTCACTGAATATGACCAAAGAGGTCCACTATGTGTGGTCAACATTGACAACTCGTACCACGGGTCGCAAATGGTCAGAGGGTGAAACAATGATTTGGGAACCCTGTGTATTGACTAGAAAGGACAAAGAACTTCAATACGGAGGGGCACAGTGTGGCTACTATGCACACCGAACAACCAAACTGTCAACCGGCCTGAGGCAAACGGACTAGAAAACAGGGCCGACACAATAGCACCTGCCGTCCGCTCCTAGCATTTCAGCTAGGAGAAGATATCACCCTCAGGATCACGGTTCCACACTGAGCAGTTCCTAGGCAATCACTTGCTAGCAACTGTGTCCACTTAACACTTGGTCACTTTCGCGCGAAGTGCTAGTCAAAGACTAACTCCTGGGGCTTAGACCAACCAGTGTCTTCTTTATACTGTTCCTTAGTTGGACANCACACCACCTCACCAGTCCGCCAATTGGCGCATCCACTGACCGCCAAGTGGCGCACTCTCCTCATGCATGGAGAAATGTCTAAGAAACTTCCCCTGTGCTAGAAGGTCAAAAAACCTCCTGCGCACATCAAGGCTTGATCGCAGGACCTGTTGTCCGTAAGTCCAACATGCTATCCGTTCCGCTACACTTCTGGTGTCTTGCTTAGAATTGCACCACGAACAAGGTTTGGGGGACTTACTCCAACGGAGCAGTGCATGCCCAACCTGTCCGTCAACCCATAGCAGTGGCCATGGGGCTTAGAATAACAACAATCTCTCCCTTGCACCGTAGGCCACCTGCTGTGGTAGTTTTCTTCGGCATGAACCTGTAGCTCTAGGTTGTGTTTGTGCATGTCAGTTTTTTTTTTTTTGGTTGGTCTTTAGTTCTCATCTCTTGCATCCACCATGCCGACTCCTCGAGCACCTGCAACATGCAAATTACTGTCTAGCGGCTTTGTCAAGAAGTCCGCAAGCATTTTCTTGGTTGCGACGTGCTCCAGTTCCACGACACCCTTGGCGACAAGGTCACGTGAGTAGTGGTCCCAAATATCGATGTGCTTTGTATGCCGGGAGATCATGTCGTCCTCTGCCATGGCGATGGCACTTTGGTTGTCAATGCAAATGACGGTTGCTTCCTCTTGTGGTGCCTTGATATCATCAAGCAAACTGCAAAGCACTGTGTTTCCTTGCATACTTCGCAGAGTGCAATGTACTTCGCCTCAGCAGCAGAAAGGGAGATGCAGTCCTGCTTCCTACTTGCCCACGAGACCGCACCATCGTCAAGAAGACAGACAAACCCTGAGGTGGACTTCTTGACATCAATCCATCCTCCCTAGTCGGCGTCAGTGTAACATGTCAGTCGCAGAACGTCTGATCCTTCTAGACCTCCAAACCATAGTCCAATGTGCCGAGTCTTTTTTAGGTAGCGAAAAATCTGTTTCACGACTTGCCAATGTTCTGGCCCAGGGTTGGACACAAACCTGCTCACCTGACCCACTGCATAAGCAATGTCAGGTCGCGTTCCCACCATCGCATACATGAGGCTCCCAACGGCGGATTGGTACGGAGTGTTTTGCATCTCCGACCGGTCTGCTTTGTTGCTTGGTGACATGGAGGATAAGAGCTTGCAGTCGGAGGGCATGGGGGTGCTGACGGGCTTGCAGTCCTCCATGTTGTAGCGCTTCAAGACGTCCATGATGTACTTGGTCTGGTTGAGCTCGATGGTGCCTGCTTTGCGGTTGTGGTGAACAGCAATCCTGAGGTAGTACTCGAGAGGTCCCATGTCCTTCATCTTAAATCTGATGGCCAGATTTTTCTTGAGGTCCGTGAGGGCCTCTTGCGAGGAAAAATACATGATGAGATCATCCACATACAATGCCACAAGTAGCAAGCCACGTTCGTCCTCCCGCACATAGACGCTTGGGTCATTCTTGCAATGTGCGAAAGAGATCTCAGCCATGAAGCTGTCCATCTCCTTGTACCAGATCCATGGGGCCTGTTTCAGCCCGTACAACGCCTTCACCAGCTTGCACACCTTACCCTCGGGTGCTTTGACACCTTTCGATACCTCCATTAGCACCTCCTTGTCAAGATTCCCATAAAGGAAGGCTGCCTTCACATCCATCTGGTGGATCTCAAGGTCTTTGGAGGCAGCGACAGCAAGCAGGGACCTGATGGAGACAAACGTGACGACCGGCGCGAAGGTCTCATCGTACTCAGAACCTGCGCGCTGTGAGAACCCTTTCGCCACAACCCTTGCCTTGTACTTGTCGATGCTATCATCTTGCTTCCGCTTCAACCTGAGCACCCACTTTGAGCCCACCACGTGAGCGTTAGCGGGTCTGTCCACCAGCACCCATGTGCCATTTTCGTCGATGGACGCGAGCTCGCTGTCCACCGCCTCCTTTCACTTGGCCGCATCGGGCCTTGCCAGCGCTTCAGCCACATGGAGCGGCTCTCCCTGAGCCAAACAGGACCAGCTCAGTCCAGTCCAGCTTCCAGTGTCAACGTCGTACTTTGGAGTTTGTTTTCTTTGTCGTGTGCTGCGACGTTGCATTGCTGGTGGATGTTTGCCATGCTCTTGCTCCTGTGGTGTTGGCTGCCCTGGAGTTGAATTTTCCTCTTTTGAAGAGGCACTGGCCTCCGAGCTGGTCTCAGAGGCCTCGGACGTCTGCGACTCTGTGTCGGAGCTCGCCGCTGCGTCAGCCTGCACAGCCGCTCCCCCTGGCACACCACTCTTCTTCGCGGCCTGCCGCACTGGCACCACTTGCCAGTTTTCAGGAGCTTGATCTCCTGACTCTAGCAGCACCAACCACTCTCCCTGTTTTGGAGCTTCNGTGGGATCAAGCATCTCTTCCTTGCCTGGTTTCCTCTCGTGAAAGGTGACATCCCGGCTGGTGATGAGTCTTCTTCCTGCCAGGTCCCACAAGCGATATGTCTTGTGGGCCGTCTCATAGCCCACCATAACGCACTTTCGTGCTCTTGAATCCAGCTTGCCGGCACCCTCACCCGCCTGGACCTTTGCCCATGCGGTGCAGCCGAATACTTTCAGGTGTGATGCGTCCGGCTTCTTCCCTGACCAAACTTCTTGTGGTGTCATCTGTTGCTTTCCCTTCTTCTTTCCGCGCCTGCCCAGAGCAGCGGCAGGGGTCAGGTTGACGAGATAGCATGCCGTTCTTGCCGCTTCTGCCCAGAACCGCGGTGGAAGCTTTGCATCGAAGAGCATGCTACGCACCATGCCGAGGATGGTCTGATTCATCCGTTCGGCAATACCATTGCTCTGCGGCGTGTAAGGCGTTGTGGGCTGGTGGTTGATCCCATGTTGCCGCAACCAGCCCTTGCATGCCTCGTACTCTCCGCCGTTGTCGCTCCGCATCCCTTTGACTCTCTTTCCGGTCTGCCGCTCCACCATGGCGACAAACTCCTGCAACTTTTCTCAGACCTCTCCCTTTGTTTTGAGGAAGAAGATCCACACCTTGCGGCTGTGGTCGTCTATGAAGGTCAGAAAATACTTGCTACCACCATTTGATGCCGTGCAAAAGGGTCCGCACACGTCGGTGTGAATCAGGTCAAGGGCTGATTCTGCGCGGCGACCATTGCGCTCAAATCGAGTTCGCTTGGTCTTGCCTTGGAGGCAAGGTTCACACAGGCTGCCACACTCAACCGCATCCTTCTTGCAACCATCCATGCCACCGACCAGCTGTTGTTGCTGAATGACTTGGAGCGTGCTGTTTGCAACGTGCCCAAAGTGTCTGTGCCACAGATCAGCATCTTCGTCCTTTGCGGCAGAGGATGCTTTTTCAGTTCTTGTTGGTGTGCTCTCCTGTGTTGGTGCCGAGACCACCGCCTCCACTGCACCCGCATGACCCTCGTCTTCCGAGGTCTTTGCTGCCGTTGTCTGCAATACGTAGAGTCCTTCAACCCGTGGAACCTGTACCACGAGATCTTTGTTGGCATAGAGGACCTTGATGTCCACGTTCCTGGCGATGACCGCCTTCTTCTGTGTGAACACCACTGTCATGTTGTTGTCCGTTATCTTTGACATGGACAGAAGGTTTGCCGCAAAGGAGGGCATGTAGACCACGTCACGTAGCCGTAGATCCTTCTCTGCACCATTAAGGTTGATGCTCACCAGCTTGTCTCCCACGCCCTTTGCGTTGACGACACTGCCGTTTGCACATCTGAACCGCCGATCGGTGGGGCCGATGGAGACAAATCCAGCCTGGTTGTTGCTGGAGTGATGATCGGTGCCGGAGTCGAGCCCAGAAGCTCCTGGCCTGAGCAGCGCCGCTCCTTTTGCTGGAGGCGTACTCTGTGCCATCATGTTGGTGGCTTCTTTTCCACCCTTTTTGTTGCCTTTGTTCCCACCGCTTCCGCCGTCTTCCTTCTTTGGCGACCTCCACTCTCTTTCCCAGTGCCCAGGTTTGCCGCAGTTGCGGCAGTTACCCTGTCGCTTGGGAGCCTTGCCGCCATTGTTGCCTCCGCCGCCACCGCTTCCGCTGCCGCCTTTCTGACCAGAGGCTGACCCTTTGCTCCCACGGCCACCGTAGCGTGCGGCATAGGCTGGGAAGTTAGCCTCACTTCCGCTGCGGCGCATGGCCTCGTTTTGCACGTACTCGGACACTGCCGTGTACGTCAGGTCGTCCTCCTTCTAGCCGCCCATGACGGTGATCATTGGACTCCAGCTCTCCGGTAGCGCCATGAGGAGGATCATGGCTTGCATGTTCTCGTCAAGGTCCCAGTTCATCTGGCAAGCCTCGCCAAGGAGTCCTTCAAACTCCTGTAGGAAATCGGGGATTGATTCGCCCTCATTCACCCGCATGCTGATCAGCCGTTGTAGGATGAATAGTCTGTTTGCGAGGGAGGTGGATTGGTGCACGCGCTTGAGCTTTTCATAAGCTTCGGAAGCCAGCGTGTACCCGGCAATGATGGGAACATACTTCTTGGCTATCGCGTTGCTGAGGAATGACATTACAATACCATTTCCATCCATCCAAGCCTCATGCTCAGATGTGCCTTCCGCGGGAACCTGCTCCTCTCCCTTCAGTAGCTTGATGAAGCCGCGCACTTTCATCGCCAGCTCAAACTGCCATCTCCAAAGGGGGAAGTCAATCCCCTCAAAAATGGGGATTCCTCCCA
>SZWC01000023.1:548614-650912 GCA_023375785.1 Penium margaritaceum | reverse complement strand
CAACCACTCGCAACCACTTGCAACCACTCGCAACCACTCGCAACCACTCGCAACCACTCAGAACCACTCGCCACCACTCGCAACCACTTGAAACAACTCATAACGAACCGCAACCACTCGCAACCACTCGCAACCACTTGAAACCACTCGCAACCATTCGTAACCACCTGCAACCACTTGCAACAACTTGCAACAACTCACAACTACTCGCAACCACTCGCAACCACTCGCAACCACTTGTATCCACTTGCAACCACTCGCAACCACTTGCAACCACTCACAACCATACGCAACCACTCGCAACTTATCCCAATCACTTGGAACCTCTTACAACCACTCCCAACCACACAAAACCACTCGCAACCACTCGCAACCACTCGCAACCATACAAAACCACTCGCAACCTCTTGCAACCACTCGCAACCACTCGCGACGATTAAGAGCCACACAAAAACCACTCGCAACCACTTGCAATCATTTGCAACCACTTGCAACTACGCGCAACCACTCCTAACCACTCGCAACCACTCATAACAACTGGCAACCACTCGTAACCACTTGCAACCACTCAAAACCACTTGCAGCCACTCACGACTTGCAACCAAACAAAACCACTCGCAACTACTCGCAACCACTTGCAACCACTGGAAATCACTCGCAACTACTCGCAACCATGTGCAACCACTCGCAACCACTCACAAACACTCGCAACCACTCGCAACCACGCCTAACCACTCGCAACCACTTGTAACCACTCGCAACCACTCCAAGCCACTCGCACCCACACGCAACCGCTTGCAACCACCTGCAACGACTCGGAACCTCTCAAAACCGCCTGCAACTGCTTGCACCCGCTTGCAACCGCTCGCACCCGCTCGTAACCGCTTGCAACGGCTCCGACCACTTGCAACCACTTGCAACCATTTGCAACCTTTCAAAACCACTCGCAACCACTCGCAACCACTCACAACTACTAGCAACCAGTCGCAACCACTAGCAACCACTCGCAACCACTCATAATCACTTGCAACCACTCACAACCAATCACAACCACTCGCAACCACTCGCAACCACTGAAAACCACTCGCAACTACTCGCAACCACTTGCAACCACTCGCAACCACTCCCAACCACTCGCAACCACTCATAATCACTTGCAACCACTCACAACCATTCGCAACCACTCGCAACCACTGAAAACCACTCGCAACTACTCGCAACCACTTGCAACCACTCGCAACCACTCCCAACCACTCGCAACCACTCATACCCACTCACAACCACTCGCAAGCACTCACAACCACTTGAAACCACTTGCAACCACTCGCAACCACTCGTAACCATTCATAACCACTCGCAACCACTTGCAAACACTCTCGAATCCTCGCAACCATTCGCAACTACTCGCAACCACTCGTAACCACTTGTAACCACTCGCAGGAACTCGCAACCACTCGCAACCTCGCACAACCACTCGCAATCACTGGCAACCACTCGCAACCACTCGCAACCACTCATTGGCACTTGCAACCACTTGCAACCTGTCCCAACCACTCGCAAGGACTTGCAACCACTCGCACCCACTTCAAAACCAATTGTAACCACTCGCAACCATTCGAAACCACTCGCAACCACTTGCAACCACTCACAGCCACTTGCAAGCACTCACAACCACTTGCAACAACACAAACCCACTCGCAACCACTCACAACCACTTGCAACCACTGGCAACCACTCAAAACTACTCGCAACAACTTGCAACCATTCAAACCCACTCTCAACAATTCGTAATCACTCGCAACCACTTCAACCACTCGCAACCACTCGCAACCACTTGCAACCACTCATAACCACTCGCAAACACTTGCAACCACTTGCAACCACTCGTGAACATTCGCAACCACTCGCAGCCACTCAGAACCACCTGCAACCAGTCCCGACCACCCAAACCACTCGCAATCACATGCAACCACTCGGAAACACTCGTAACCACTTGAAAACACTCACAACCACTTGCAACCACTCCCAACCAGTCGCAACCAATTGCAGTCACTCGCAACCACTCGCAGCCACTCACAACTACTTTCAACCACTTGCAACCACTTACAACAACTTGTAGCCACTTGCAACCACTCGCAACCACTCGCAACCACTCGCAACCACTCGCAACCACTCACCACCACTGGCAACCACTCGTAACCACTCACAACCATTTGCAACCACTCGCAGCCATTCCTAACCACTCGCAACCATTTGTAACCACTTGCAACCACTCATAACCACTCGCATGACTCCCAACCACTCGTAGCCACTCGCAACCACAGGCAACCACTCGTAATTCCTCGCAACTGCCTGCAATTGCTCGCAACGGCTCGCACCCGCTCGCAACCGCTCGGAACCGCTCGCAACCATTTGCAACCACTTGCAACCACTCGCAACCACTCGCAACCACTCCCAACCACTCGCAACCACTCACAACCACTCGCAACCACTCGCAACCACTCACAACCACTCGCAACCACTTGCAACCAATTGCAATCACTCGCAGCCACTCGCAACCACTCACAACCACTTGCAACAACTTGTAACCACTCGTTGCTTCTTGCAACAACTTGCAACCTCTAGCTACTACTCGCAACCACTTGCAACCACTCGCAACCACTCGTAGCCACTCGCAACCACTTGCAACCACTCGCAACCACTGGCAGCAATACGCAACTAACCGCAACTTTGCACAACCACTCGCAACCACTAGCAACAACTCACAGCCACACAAAAACCAGTCGCAACCACTCGCAACCACTTGCAACCATACACAACCACTCGCAACTTCTTGCAACCACTTCCAACTACTCACAACCACTAGCAACCATTCACAACCACTAGCAACCACTAGAAACCACTTGCAACCACTCGCAACCACTGGCAACCGCTCGCAACCAATCGCAACCACTCGCAACCACTCACAACCACTCATAACGAGTCGCAGCCACTTGCAACCACACGCGACTGCTCGCAACTGCTCGCAACGGCGCGCAACCGCTTGCAACCGCTCGCAACCGCTTGCAACCACTTGTACCCGCTTGCAACCGCTCGCAACCGCTCGTAACCATTCGCAACCACTCGCAACCACTCGCAACCACTCAAAACCACTCATAACCACTGGCAACAACTTGTTACCACTAGCAACCACTCGCAGCCACTAGCAACCACTCCCAACCACTTGCAATCACTCGCAACCACTTGCAACCACTCGCACCCACTCGAAACCACTTGCAACCAGTCGCAACCACTTGTAACCACTCCCATCCACTCGCAACCACTCGAAAACCACTTACAACCACTCGCAACCATTTACAACCACTTGCAACCACTCAAAACCACTTCCAACCACTCATAACCACTTGCAACCACACAAAACCCCTCGCAACCACTCGCAACCACTTGCAACAACTCGCAACCACTCGCAACCACTCGCAAGAACTCGCAACCACTCGCAACGACTCACAACCACTTGCAACCACTTGCAACCACTTGCTACCACTCACAGCCACTCGCAACCACTCACAATGGCTTGCAATGTTTGCAACCGCTTGCAACCGTTTGCAACCGCTCGCACTCGCTTGCGACCGCTCACAACCACTCATAACTGCTCCCAACCGCTCGCAACCACTCGCAATCATTCGCAACCACTTGCAACCACTCGAAACCACTCGCAACCACTCAATCACTCACATTCACTAGCAACAACTTGCAACCACTAGCAACCACTCGCAACCACTCGCAACCACTTGCAACCACTCGCAACCACTCACAACCATTCGCAACCACTCGCAACCACTTGCAACCACTCGCAACCATTCGCAACCACATGCAACCCCTTATAACCACTCGCAACCACTCGCAACCACTCGCAGCTACTCGCAACCACTAGAAACCACTCGTAACCCCTTGCAACCGCTCGCAACCGCTCACACCCGCTCGCAACCTCTGGGAACCGCTCGCAACCGCTCGCAACCACTCACAACCACTCGCAACCACTCGCAAGCACTCGCAACCACTCGCAACCACTCGCAACCACATGCAACCCCTTATAACCACTCGCAACCACTCGCAACCACTCGCAGCCACTCACAACCACTCACAACCACTCGCAACCATTCGCAACCACTAGCAACCACTTGCAACCACTCGCAACCACTCGCAACCACTTGCAACCACTCGCAACCACTCACAATCACTTGCAACCACTTGCAACCACTCGCAGCCACTCACAACCACTCACAACCACTTGCAACCACTTGCAACCACTTGCAGCCACTTGCAACCACTCGTAACCTCTAGCTACGACTCGCAACCACTCGCAACCACTCGCAACCACTTGCAATGACTGGCAACCACTCGTAACCAGTCACAACCACTAGCAACGATTCCCAACCACTCGCAGCCATACGCAACCACTCGCAACTTTGGGCAACCACTCACAACCAATCGCAACCACTTACAGCCACACAAAAACCACTCGCAACTTCTTGCAACCACTTAAACCTACTCACAACCACTAGCAACCACTGGTAACCGCTAGCAACCACATGCAACCACTCGCAACCACTCGCAACAACACGCAACCTCTCGCAGCCACTTGCAACCAGTAGCAACCACTCGCAACCACTTGCAACCACTCCAAACCGCTTGCAACCGCTAGCAACTGCTCGCAACCGCTTGCAACCGCTCGCACCCGCTTGCAACCGCTCGCACCCGCTTGTAACTGCTCGCAACCGCTCGCAAACACTCGCAACCATTTGCAACCACTCGCAACCACTCAAAACCACTCGCAACCACTCGCAACCACTCACACCCACTAGCAACCACTCATAACCACTAGCAACCGCTCGCAACCACTCGAAACCACTTGCAACCACTCGCAACCACTCACAACCACTCGCAACCACTCGCAACCACTCACAACCAATCACAACTACTCGCAACCACTTGAAACCACTTGCAACCACTCGCAACCACTCCCAAGCACTCATAATCACTCACAACCAATCGCAAGCACTCGCAACCTCTCGTAACCATTCGCAACCACTCATAACCACTCGCTACCACTCGCAACCACTCGCAACGACTAGCAACCACGCCCAACCACTCGCAACCACTCGCAACCACTAGCAACCACTCTCAACCACTCGCAACCACTCACAACCACTCGCAGCCACTCGCAACCACTTGCAGCCACTAGCAACCAATCCCAACCACTCCCAACCACTCCCACCACTCACAACAACTCGCAACTACTCGCAAAAACTTGCAACCACTTGCAACCACTCGCAACCACTCGCAACCACTCGCAACCACTCGCAACCACTCGCAACCACACGCAGCCACTTGCAACCACACGCACCCACTCACAACCACTCGCAACTACTCCTAACCAATCGCAACCACTTGCAACCACCCGCAACCACTCGTGACCACTTGCATCCACTTGTAACCACTCATAACCACTTGCAACCACTTGCAAGCACTTGCAACAATTCACAACCACTCGTAACCACTCGCAACCACTCGCAACCACTCGTAACCATTCGCAACCACTCGCACCCACATGCAACCACTCACAAGCAGCTGCAACCATTTGGAACTTCTGGCAAACCACTTGAAACCACTCCCAAGCAGTCGCAACCACACAAAAACCACTCACAAGCACTCGCAACCACTCGCAACCACTCGCAACCACTCGCAACCACGCATAGCCTCTCGCAACCACTCGCAACTACTCACAACCACTCGCAAGCACTCGCAACCACTCGCAACCACTCGCAACCACTCGCAACCACGCATAGCCTCTCGCAACCACTCGCAACTACTCACAACCACTCGCGACCACACGCAGCCACTTGCAACCATTTGCAACCAGTCGCAACCAGTCTTAACCGGTCGCAACCACTCGCAGCCACTCCAAAACCAGTCGTAACCACTCACAACCACTTGCAACAAGTTCCGACCACTTGCAACCACTTGCAACCACTCAAAACTACTCGCAACCACACAAAAACCACCCACAACCACTCACAACCTCTTGCAACCACCCGCAACCAATCACAACCACTCGCAACCACTCGCAACCACTCAAAACGACTCGCAACTATTCGTAATCACTCGCAACCACACACAACCACTCGCAACCACTCCCAACCACAGCCCACCACTCGCAGCCCCTCGCAACCACTCGCAACCATTCGCAACCACTTGCAACAACTAACAACCACTCGCAACCACTTGCAACCACTTGCAACCACTCGCAACAACTCGCAACTGTTTGGAACCACTCACAACCACTTGCAACCATTTACAACAACTCACAGCCAGTTACAACCACTTGCATCCTCTAGTTACCACTTGCAATGACTCAAAACCACTCGCAAGCACTCGTAACCACTCACAACCACTTGCAACCACTTGCAACCACTCGCAACCCTACGCAACCACTTGCAACGTCTGTCAACCACATGCAACCACTCGCAACTACTCACAATCACACCAAAACCACTCGCAACTACTCGCAACCACTTGCAATCATACACAACCACTTACACCTTCTTGCAACCACTTAAAACCACTCACAACCACCAGCAACCACTCGCAACCACTAGCAACCACTTGTAACAACTAGCAACCACTCGCAACCACACGCAACCACTCGCAACCAATCCCAACCACTAGCAACTACTTGCAACCACTCACAACCACTCGCAACCACTCACAACCACTCATAACCACTCGTAACCAATCGCACCCACTCACAACCACTCGCAACCGCTCACAACCGCTTGGAGCTGCTGGTGACCACTCGCAACCACGCGCAACCGCTCGCAACCGCTCACAATCTCTCGCATCCGCTCGCAACTGCTCGCAACCGCTCGCAACCACTCGCAACCACTCGCAACCACTCGCAACCACTCGCAACCACTCGCAACCACTTGCAACCACTCGCAACCATCCGCAACTCCTCGCAACCACTCGCAACCACTCGCAACCACTCACAACCACATTCATTCACTCAAAACCACACACAACCACTCACAACCACTCGCAACCACTTGTAACCACTCAGAACCACTCGCAACCACTCATAACCACTTACAACCACTCGCATGCACTCGCAACTTCTCATAACCACTCGCAACCACTGGCAACCACTCGCAATCACTCACAACCACTTGCAACCACTCCCAACCACTCGAAACCACTTGCAACCACTCACAGCCACCTGTAACCTCTCGCAACCACTCGCAACCACTCACAATCACTTGCAACCACTCGCAACCACTTGCAAACACTCGCAACCATTTGCAACCACTTGCAACCACTTGCAACCACTCGCAACCACTCGCAACCACTCACATCCACTCGCAACCACTCGTAACCATTCGCAACCACTCGCAACCACTCGCAACTCCTCGCAACCACTCGCAACCACTCGCAATCACTCGCAATCCCTTGCAACTACTCGCAACCGCTCGCAACCACTCGCAGCCACTCGAAACCACTCGCATCCTCTCGCAACCACTTGCAACCACTCGTAGCTACTCGCAACCACTCGCAACCACTTGCAAACACTCGCAACCATTTGCAACCACTTGCAACCACTTGCAACCACTCGCAACCACTCGCAACCACTCACATCCACTCGCAACCACTCGTAACCACTCGTAACCACACGTAACCACTCGCAACCACTTGCAACCACTTGCAACCACTTGCAACCACTTACAACCACTTGTAACCACTCGCAACAACCCGCAACCACTCGCAACCACTCGCAACCACTCGCAACCACTCGCAATCCCTTGCAACTACTCGCAACCGCTCGCAACCACTCGCAGCCACTCGAAACCACTCGCATCCTCTCACAACCACTTGCAACCACTCGTAGCTACTCGCAACCACTCGCAACCACTCACAACTACTTGCAACTACTCGCAACACCTCGCAACGACTCGCAACCATGCGCAACCACTCGCAGTTTTTTGCAATCACTCGCAACCACTTACACCACTCGCAGCCATTTACAAACCAATAGCAACCACTCAAAACTGAGCACAACCATACACAACCACTGGCAACTTCTCCCCACCACTTCCAAGGACTCGCAACCACTTGCAACCACACAAAAACCACTAGCAACCACTCGCAACCACTTGCAACCACGCGCAACAAATCTCAACCACTCACAACCACTCACAACCACTCGCAACCACTCACAACCAGTCGCAACCACTCACAACCACTCACAACCACTCACAACCACTCGCAACCAGTTGCAACCAGATGCAACCAGTGGCAACCACTCGCAACCACTCAAAAACAACTTGCAACCTCTCGCAATCACTTGCAACAACTCGCACCCACTCGCAACCACTTGCAGCCACTCACAACCACTTGCAACCACACAAAACCATTCGCAGCCACTTGTTTCCACTTGCAACCACTCGCAACCACTCAAAACCACTCAAAACCACTCGCAACAACTCGTAATCACTACAGCCACTCACAACCACTCGCAAAAACTTGCAACCACTCGCAACCACTCGGAACCACTCGTAACCACTCACAACCAATCGCACCCACTCGCAACCACTCGTGACCACTCGCAACCACTCGCACCCACTCGCAACCATTTGCAACCACTGGTGATCGCTCGCGACCACTCGCGACCACTCGCAATCACTCCCAACCACTCGCAACCACTCGGAACCACTTGTAACCAATTGCTAACACTCACATTCAGTCGTAACCACTCGCAACCACTCGCAACCACTTGCAGTCAATCGGAACCACTTGCAGCCACTCGCAACCACTTGCAAGCACTCGCAACTATTTGCAACCACTTGCAACCACTCGCAACCACTCGCATCCACTCACAACCAGTTGCAACCAATTGTAATCACTGGCAACCACTAACAACCACTCGCAACCACTCGCAGCCACTCGCAACTACTTGCAGCAACTCGCAACCACTTGCAGCCAATCGCAACCACTTGCAACCACTCATAGCCAATTTTAAACACTTGCAACCACTTGCAACCACTTGCAACCAGTTACAACCACTCGCAACCTCTTGCAACCACTCGCATCACTTCCCAGAACTCGCAACCAGTCGCAAGCTCTCGCAACCACTCGCAACAACTCACAGCCACTCACAACCATTCGCAACCACTTGGAACCACTCGCAACAACTTGCAACCACTTGCAAGAACTCGCAACCACTTGCAACCACTCGCAACCACTCACAACCACTTGCAACCACTTGCAACCACTCACAACCAGTCACAACCACTCACAACCACTTGCAAGCACTAGGGTGCAACCAGGGCACAAATACGGCGCAACTAGGGCGTGAATAGGGTATAGCTAGTGCTAAACGGAGGTGTGACTAGGGCGCAACTAGGTCGCAAGTAGGGCGCAACTAGGGCGCAAGTAGGGCGCAACTAGGACTCAAGTAGGGTGCACTTAGGGTAAAACTACGGTGCAACTAGGGTATAAGTATGGTGCAACTAGGGCGCAATTAGGGTACAACTAGGGCGTAACTATAGTGCAACTAGGGTGTGAGAAGGGCGCAAGTGGGGTGCAACTAGGGCGCAACTAGGGCGCAAGCAGAGTGCAAGTAGGGCGCAACTAGGACGTAACCATAGTACAAATAGGGCGTAACTAGTGCCCAAATGAGGTGCAACTAGGACGCAAGTAGGGCGCAAGTCGGGCGTAGCTAGGATGCAAGTAGGACGCAACTAGGGTGCAACTACGGCGCAACTAAGACGCAACTAGGGCATAAGTATGGTGCAAGTAGGGTGCAAATAGCATGGAACTAGGACACAACTAAGGCGTAGCTAGTGCCTGACTGAGGTGCCCAAGTTGCACCCATAGTTGCGACCTACTTGCACCCTTCCTGTACCCTACTTGCACCATGATTGCGTCCTACTTGCGCCTTAGTTGCGCCCTTCTCGCACCCTATTTGCACCTTTATTGCGCCTCGATTGAGCATAAGCTACGCCCAAGCTACGCCCTAGTTGCACCCTAGTTGCGCCCTAGTCATGCCTGCGTTGGGCACTAGCTACACCCTACTTGCGCCCTAGTTGCACCCTAGTTGCGCCCTGGTTGCGCCTTACTTGCACCCTAGTTGCGCCCTAGTTGTAGCCTAGTTGCATCCAAATTACGCCCTAGTTGTGCCCTACTTGCACCCTAGTTGCACCCTACTTGCGCCCTAGTTGCGCCCTAGTTGTGCCTTAGTTGGGAACTAGCTACGTCCTAGTTGCGCCCTAGTTACGTCCTGGTTGTACCTTAGTTGCGCCCAACTTGTGTCTTAGTTGCGCCCGACTTGCGCCCTGGTTGCGCCTTAGTTGGACACTAGCTACGACCTAGTTGCGTCCTTGTTGCGTCCTAGTTGGGGCTGCCTTGTGCCCTACTTGCGCTCTAGTTGCACCTTACTTGCGCCCTAGTTGCGCCCTACTTACGCCCTAGAGGCGCCCGAGTTGTGCCCTAGTTCGGTCCTACTTGCTCCCTACCTGCGTCCTAGTTGCACCCTGGTTATGCCTGAGTTGGGCACAAGCTATGCCCTGGTCGCGCCCTAGTTGCACCCTAGTTGCACCCTAGTTGCGCCTTACTTGCGTCATAGTTGCACCTGAGTTATAGCCTAGTTGTGCCCCAATTGCGCCCTAGTTGTGCCCTACTTGCACTATAGCTGCACCCTACTTGCTCCCAAGTTGCGCCCTAGTTGCGCCTTAGTTGGGCACTAGATACGTCCTAGGTGTACCCTATTTGCACCCTACTTGCGTCCTACTTGCACCCTAGTTTAGCCCTAGTTGAGCCCTTGTAGTGCCCTACTAGCGCCCTACTTGTGCCCTGGTTGCGCCCTTGTTGCGCCCTAAATGCGACCTAGTTGGGCCCTAGTTGTGCCTCAGTTGGGCACTAACTTTGCCCTAGTTGCGCCCTAGTTTCACCCTAGTTGCGTCCTAGTTGCGCCCTACTTGCGTCCTACTTGTGCCCTACGTGCACCCTAGTAGAGCCATAGTTGTATCCTTGTTGTACCCTACTTGCACCCTAGTCGCGGCCTAGTCGCGCCCTACTAGCGCCCTAGTTGCGGCGTTGCTGCGCCTCAGTTGGACACTACGTACGTCATGGTTGTACCCTACTTTCGCCATAGTTGCGCCCTTGTTGTATCCTACATGCACCCTACTTGCGCCCTACCTGCACCCTTATCGCCCCCTACTTATGCCCTACTTGCGCCCAAATTGCGCTCTAGTTGCGTCCTAATTGCGCCTAAGTTGGACATTAGCTACAGCCCAGTTGCGCCCTAGTTGCGCCCTAGTTGTTCCCTACTTGCGCCCAACTTGTACCCTAGTTACTCCTCAGTTGGATTCTAGCTACGCCCTAGTTGCGTCCTAGTTGTACCCTAGTTGCATTGTAGTTGTGCCCTACTTGCATCCTATTTGCATCCTTGTTGCGCCCTACTTGTGCCTCTGTTGGTCACTAGCTACGTCCTACTTATGTCCTAGTTGCGCCCTAGTTGCGCCCTAGTTGCGCCCAAGTTGTGTCCTAGTTGCATCATACTTACCACCTACTTTGCCCTGGTTCCACCCTAGTTGCGCCCTAGTTACGCCCTAGTTGTACCTCAGTTGGACACTGGATACGCCCTAGATGCGCTCTAGTTGCATCCTAGTTGCACTGTACTTGCGCCCTACTTGTACCCAACTTGCGCCCTAGTTCTGCCCTAGTTGCGCCCTCGTTGCGCGTCAATTGGGCACAAGCTTTGCCCTGGTTTATGCCCTAGTTGCACCATGGTCGCGCCCTAGTTGCACCCTACTTGCGTCCTATTTGCGCTATACTTGTTCCATACCTGCGCCCTACTTGCGCCCTCGTCGCACCCTAGTTGCGCCTTACTTGCGCCCTACTTGGACCCTCCTCGCGCCTTAGTTGCACCCTAGTGGTACCCTAGTTGCGTTCTAGCACAACTCTAGCACAACCTTGGCACAACTCTAGCACAACCTTGGCACAACTCTAGCACAACCTTGGCACAACTCTGGCACAACCCTGCCACAACTATGGCATAAATGTAGCATAGCTCTGGCACAACTCTCGCACAACTCTAGCACAACTCTGCACAACTCCGGCATAGCTCCGGCACAACTCCGGCACAACTCTAGCACAACTCTGGCACAACTCTGGCACAACTCTGGCACTATTCTGGAACAAGTCTGGCACAACTCTGGCACGACTCTGGCACAACTCATGCACAACTCTGTCAAACGTTTGCTACAACCATGGCACAATCCCGGCATATCTCTGGCACAACATTGGCACAACCCTGGCACAGATCCGGCACAACTCTGGCACAACTCTGGCACAACTCTGGCACGACTCTGGCACAACTCTGGCACAACTCTGGAACAACTCAGGGAAAACTCAGGCACACCTCTGGCACAACACAAGAACAACTATGGCACAACTCTGGCACAAGGATGGCATCACTCTGGAAAAACTTTGGCACAACTCTGGCCCAACCCTGGCACAACTCTGGCACAACTCTAGCACAACTCCGGCACAACTCTGGCACAATTCTGGCACAACCCTGGCACAACTCTGGGACAACTATGGCACAACTCTGCCACAACTCTCGCACATCTCTGGCAAGCCTCTGGGACAACTCTGGCACAACTCTTGCACAACTCTGGCACAACTCTAGCACAACTCTGGCACAACTCTGGCACAACTCTGGCACAACTCTGGCACAACTCTGGCACAACTCTGGCACAACTCTGGCACAACTCTAGCACAACTCTGGCACAACTCTAGCACAACTCTGGCACAACTCTAGCACAACTCTGGCACAACTCTAGCACAACTCTGGCACAACTCTAGCACAACTCTGGCACAACTCTAGCACAACTCTGGCACAACTCTAGCACAACTCTGGCACAACTCTAGCACAACTCTGGCACAACTCTAGCACAACTCTGGCACAACTCTAGCACAACTCTGGCACAACTCTAGCACAACTCTGGCACAACTCTAGCACAACTCTGGCACAACTCTAGCACAACTCTGGCACAACTCTAGCACAACTCTGGCACAACTCTAGCACAACTCTGGCACAACTCTAGCACAACTCTGGCACAACTCTAGCACAACTCTGGCACAACTCTAGCACAACTCTGGCACAACTCTAGCACAACTCTGGCACAACTCTAGCACAACTCTGGCACAACTCTAGCACAACTCTGGCACAACTCTAGCACAACTCTGGCACAACTCTAGCACAACTCTGGCACAACTCTAGCACAACTCTGGCACAACTCTAGCACAACTCTGGCACAACTCTAGCACAACTCTGGCACAACTCTAGCACAACTCTGGCACAACTCTAGCACAACTCTGGCACAACTCTAGCACAACTCTGGCACAACTCTAGCACAACTCTGGCACAACTCTAGCACAACTCTGGCACAACTCTAGCACAACTCTGGCACAACTCTAGCACAACTCTGGCACAACTCTGGTACAACTCTGGCACAACTCTGGCACAACTCTGGCTCAACTCTAGCACAACTCTGGCACAACTCTGGCACAACTTTGGCACAACTCTGGCGCAACTCTGGCACAACTCTGGCACAACTCAGGCACAACTCTGGCACAACTCCGGCACAACTCTGGCACGACTCTGGCACAACTCTGGCACAAATCTGGCACAACTCTGGCACAACTGTGGCACACCTGTGGCACAACTCTGGCACAAATTTGGCACAACTCTGGCACAACCCTGGTACAACTCTGGCACAACTCTGGCATAACTCTGGCACAACTCTGGCACAACTCTGGCATCACTATGGAACACCTCTGGCACAACTATAGCAGAACTATGGCACAACTCTGGCACAACTCTGGCACAACTCAGGCACAACTCTGGCACAACTCCAGCACAACTCTGGCAAAACTCTGGCACGACTCTGGCACAACTCTGGCACAAATCTGACACAAATCTGGCACAACTCTGGCACAACTCTAGTACAACTCTGCACAACTCCGGCAAAAATCCAGCATAACTCTGACACAACTCTGGTACAACTCGGGCACAACTCTGGAACAACTCTGGCTCAATTCAGGAACAAGTGTGGCACAACTCTGGCACGACTCTGGCACAATTCTGGCACAACTATGGCAAACATTTGCTTTAAGTATGGCACAATCCCAGCACATCTCTGGCACAACCTTGGCACAACTCTGGCACAAATCTGGCACAACTCTGGCACAACTCTGGCACAGCTCTGGCACAACTCTGGCACAACACTGGCACAACGCTCGCACAACTCAGGCGCAACTCTGGCATAACTCTGGTACAACTATGGCACAGCTCTGGAACAACTTTGGCACAACTTTTGCATGACTCTGGCACAACTCTGGCACAACTCTAGCACAACTCGGGCACAACTCTGGCACAAATGTGGCACAAATGTGGCAAAGTTTTGGGACAACTCTGGCACAACTCTGCCACAACTCTCGCACATCTCTGGCAAACCTCTGGCACAACTCTGGCACAACTCTTGCAACACTCTGGCACAACTCTGGCACAACTCCTGCACAACTCTGGCACGACTCTGGCACAACTCTGGCACAACTCTGGCAACACTCTGGCACAACTCTGGCACAACTCTGGCATACCTCAGGCACAACTCTGGCACAGCTCTGGCACAACTCTGGCACAACTCCTGCACAACTCTGGCACGACTCTGGCACAACTCTGGCACAACTCTGGCAACACTCTGGCACAACTCTGGCACAACTCTGGCATACCTCAGGCACAACTCTGGCACAGCTCTGGCACAACTCTGGGGCAACTGTGGTACAACTCTTGCACAACTCCACCACAACTATGGCAAAACTCTGGGACAACTCTTGTACAACTCTGGTACAACCCTGGAACAACTCTGGCACAACTCTGGCACAACTGTGGCACAACTCTGGTACAACTCTGGCACAACTCTGGCATAACTCTGGCACAACTCTGGCACAACTCTGGCACAACTATGGCACACCTCTGGCACAACTCCAGCAGAACTCTGGCACAACTCTGGCACAACTCTGGCACCATGTACAATGACCAACAAAAAAAGGCATGTGTCACTGACCATGACCAAAGAATGTCACTATGTGTGGTCAACTTTGACAACTCACAAATGGTCAGAGGGGGGAGCAATGGTTTGTGAATACTAGTTATCGATTAGCAAGTACAAAGACCTTCAATGTTTAGTGCCACAGTGTGGCTACCATGCACAGTAACCAATCAAAAAATGCATGTGACTAACCATGACCAAGTAATTTCACTTCATGTGGTCAACGTTGACAACTCATAACAAGAGTCACAAAGAGTCATTGGGGGTAAGAATGGTTTGGGAACACTGGCTATCAAATAGAAAGCAGAAAGACCTTCAGTACATCGTGACACGGCATGGCAACCATGTATAGTGGCAAACCAAAGTAGGCATATGCCACTAACCATAACCAAACGAGTTTCACAGTGTGTGGTCAACGTTCAAACTCATAACACGAGTAACAAATGGTCAGGAGGGGAAACAATGGGTTGGGAACACTAGTTATCAGCTAGCAAGTACAAAGACGTTCAACAAGTAGTGGCACGGTGTGGCTTGTGTGCACAGTGACCAACCAAAGGATGCATACGTCATTGACTATGACCAAAGAAGTCCACTATGTGTGGTCAACATTGACAACTCATAACACGAGTCACAAATGGTTAGAAGGAGACACAATGGTTTGGGAACCCTATGTATTGACTAGAAAGGACAAAGAACTTTAAAAAGTAGTGGCACGGTGTGGCTACTATGCACAGTGAACAACCGAACTAGGCACATGTCACTGACCATGACCAAAGAATTTCAGTATGGGTGGTCAACGTTCACAACACATAACACGAGTCACAAATGGTCAGGGAAAAACAGTAGTTTCAAAGTATTAGTTTTCAACTAGTAAGTACAACGACCTTGAATAAGTAGAAGCACGTTTTGGCTACCATACACAATGACCGACCAAAGTAGGCATATGTACTGCCTTTGACCAAAGAAATCTGCAATGTATGGTCAACGTTGATAACTCATAATACGAGTCACAAATGGTCCGAGGGGGAAACAATGGTTTGGGAACACAACGTATCAACTAGCAAGCACAAGGCACTTCAATACGTAGTTGCACGGCATGGCTACCATGTACAATGATAAACCAAAGTAGGCATGTGTCATTGATCATGACCAGGGAATGTCATTATGTGTTCTCAACTTTGACAACTCATAACACGAGTCACAAATGGTCAGAGGGGGCAAACAATGGTTTGTGAATAGTAGTTATTGATTAGCAAGTACAAAGACCTTCAATGTATAGTGCCACAGTGTGGCAACCATGCACAGTGACCAACCAAAGTATGCATATGTCACTGACAATGAAACAAACTTCACTTCACGTGGTCAAAATCGACAACTCACAACAAGAGTCACAGATAATCGGAGGGGGTAACAATGATTTGGGAATACTGGCTATCAACTAGAAAGCACAAAGACCTTCAGGTAGTTGTGACACGGCGTGTCAACCATGTACTGTGGCAAACCAAAGTAGGCATATGCCACCAACCATGACCAAATGAACTTCACTATGAGTGGTCAACGTTGAAACTCATAACACGAGTGACAAATGTTCAGAGTGGGAAACAATGGGTTGGGAACACTAGTTATCAACTAGCAAGTACAAAGACCTTCAATGAATAGTGGCACGGTGTGGCTAGCATTCCCAATGATCAACCAAAGGATGCATACGTCACTGGCTATGACCAAAGAAACAGTGGCATGGCGTGGCCACCATGTACAATGACAAACCAAAGTAGGCATATGCCACCAACCATGACCAAATGAACTTCACTATGAGTGGTCAACGTTGAAACTCATAACACGAGTGACAAATGTTCAGAGTGGGAAACAATGGGTTGGGAACACTAGTTATCAACTAGCAAGTACAAAGACCTTCAATGAATAGTGGCACGGTGTGGCTAGCATTCCCAATGATCAACCAAAGGATGCATACGTCACTGGCTATGACCAAAGAAACAGTGGCATGGCGTGGCCACCATGTACAATGACAAACCAAAGTAGGCATGTGTCTCTAACCATGACCAAAGAATGTCACTATGTGTGGTCAACTTTGACAACTCATAACACGGGTCAGGAATGGTACGAGGGGGGGAAAATGGTTTGTGAATCCTAGTTATTGAATAGCAAGTACAAAGACCTTCAATGTGTCATGGCACCGCGTGGCTGCCATGCACAGTGACCAACCAAAATATGCATATTTCACTGACCATGACCAAAGAAATTCACTTCATGTTTTCAACGTTGACAACTCACAACGAGAGTCACAGATAGTCAAAGGGGGTAACAATGGTTTGGGAACACTCACTATCAGCTAGAAAGCACAGAGACCTTCAGTACATTATGACACGGCGTGACAACCATGTACAGTGACAAACCAGAGAAGGCATATGCAACTAACCATGACCAAAATAATTTCACAGCGTGTGGTCAGCGTTGAAAACTCATAACATGAGTCACAAATGGTCAGAGGGGGAAACAATGAGTTGGGAACACTAGTTATCAAATAGCAAGAACAAGGATATTCAACAAGTAGTGGCACAGTGTGGCTTGCGTGCACAGTGACCAACCAAAGGATGCAAACGTCACTGACTATGACCAAAGAAGTCCACTATGTGTGGTCAGCATTGACAACTCATAACACGAGTTACAAATGGTCAGAGGGAGAGAAAATGGTTTGGGAACCCTATGTATTGACTAGAAAGGACAAAGATCTTCAATATTCAGTGGCACGGTGTGGCTACTATGCACACGGAACAACCAAACCAGGCATATGTCACTGACCATGACCAAATAACTTCAGTATGGGTGGTCAATGTTCACAACCCATAACACGAGTCACAAATGGTCAGATGGGGAAACAATGGTTTCGGAAGACTAGGTTTGAACAGTGCAAGTACAACGACCTTCAATAAGTAGTAGCACGGTGTGGTTTCCATGCACAATGACCGACCAAAGTAGGCATATGTACTGCCCTTGACCAAAGAAATCCGCTGTGTATGGTGAACATTGACAACTCACAATACGAGTCACAAATGGTTAGATGGGGAAAGAATGGTTTGGGAACACCAGATATCAACTAGCAAGCACAAGGACCTTCAATAAGCAATGGCACAGTGTGGAAACCATGTACAATGACCAACCAAAGTAGGCATATGTCACTGACCATGACCAAAGAATTTCACTTCATGCGGTCAACGTTGACAAGTTACAACGAGAGTCACAGATAGTCAGAGGGGGTGACAATGGTCTATGAGCACTGGCTCTCATCTAGAAAGCACAAATACCTTCAGTAAGTAGTGACTTGGCGTGGCACTCATGTACAGTGACAAACCAAAGTAGGCATATGCCACTAACCATTACCAAAACAACTTCACAGTGTGTGGTCAATGTTGAAAACTCATAACACGAGTCACAAATGGTCAGAGGGGGAAACAATGGGTTGGGAACACTACTAATCAACTTGCAAGTACAAAGACGTTCAACAAGCAGTGGTACAGTGTGGCTAGCGTGCTCAGTGACCAACCAAAGGATGCAAACGTCACTGACTATGCCAAAAGAAGTCCACTATGTGTGGTGAACATTGACAACTCATAAGATGAGTCACAAATGGTCAGAGGAAGCGAAAATGGTTTGGGAACCCTATGTATCGATTGGAAAGGACAAATAACTTCAATATGTAGTGGCACGGTGTGGCTACTTTTAAAAACCGACCAACCATACTAGGCATATGTTACTGACCATGACCAAATGAGTATGGGTGGTCAATGTTCACAACCCATAACACGAGTCACAAATGGTCAGAGGGGGAACCGCTGGTTTTGGAATTTTTTTTTCAACGAGCAAGTACAACATCCTTCAATACGAAGTAGCACGGCGTGGCTACCATGCACAATGACCGAACAAAGTAGGCATATGTACTGCGTTTGACCAAGGAAATCTGCTATGTGTGGTCAACATTGACAACTCATAATGCGAGTCACTAATGGTCAGAGGGGGAAAATGGTTTGAAATCACGAGGTTTCAGCTAGCAAGCACATGGACCTTCAATAAGGAGTGGCACAGTGTGGCAACTATGTACAATGACCAACCAAAGTAGGCATGTTTCACTGACCATGACCAAAGAATGTCACTATTTGTGGTCTACTTTGACAGCTCATAACATGAGTCACAAATGGTGAGAGGGGGAAACAATGGCTTGTGCATACTAGTTACTGATCAGCAAGTACAGAGACATTCAATATGTATTGGCACAGTATGGCTACCATGCACAGTGACCAACCAAATCATGCATATGTCACTGACCATGACGAACGAATTTCATTTCATGTGGTCAACGCTGACAACTCACAACAAGATTCACAGATAGTCAGAGGGGGAAACAATGGTTTGGGAAAGACTGGCTATCAAGTACAAAGCACAAAGACATTGAGTACGTAGTGACACCGTGTGGAAACCATGTACAGTGACGAAACAAAGTAGGTATATGCCACTAACCATGACCAAAAGAATTTCTCAGTGTTTGGTCAACGTTGAAAACTCATAACACAAGTCACAAATTGTCAGAGGGGGAAACAATGGGTTGGGAACACTAGTTATTAACTAGCGAGTACAAACACCTTCAACAAGTAGAGGCACGATGTGGCTAGCGTGCACAGTGACCAACCAAAGGATGCATATGTCACTAACAACGACCAAGGAAGTCCAGTATGTGTGGCCAACATTGACAACTCATAACAGGAGTCACAAATGGTCAGAGGGAGAGACAATGGTTTGGGAATCCTATGTACCGACTCAAAAGGACAAAGAACTTCAATACGTAGTGGCACGATGTGGCTTCTATGCACACAGAACAACCAAACTAGGCATATTTCACTGACCATGACCAAAGAGTTTCAGTATGGGTGGTCACCATCCACAACCCATAACACGAGTAAAAAATGGTCAGAAGGGGGAAACAATGGGTTGGGAACACTAGTTATCAACTAGCAAGTATAAAGTCCTTCAACAAGTACTGGCACGATGTGGCTAGCGTACACAATGACCGACGAAAGTAGGTATATGTACTGCCTTTGACCATAGAAATCGGCTGTGTGTAGTCAACGTTGACAACTCATAACACAAGGCACGTTGTGTTCCCAAACAATGGTTTGGGAACACCACCTATCAACTAGCAAGCACAAGGACCTTCAATAAATAGTGGCACGGCGTGGCTACCATGTACGATGATACACCAAAGTAGGCATGTGTCAGTGATCATGACCAAGGAATGTCATTATGTGTTGTCAACTTTGACAACTCATAACACGAGTCACAAATTGTCAAAGGGGGGAAACAATGGTTTGTGAATAATAGTTATCGATTAGCAAGTAAGAAGACCTTCAATATTTTGTGGCACATTGTGGCTACCAAGCACAGTGACCAACCAAAGTATGCATATGTCACTGAGGATGACGAAAGAATTCCACTTCACGTAGTCAAAGTCGACAACTCACAACAATAGTCACAGAGAATCGGAGGGGGTAACAATGATTTGGAAACACTGGCTATCAACTAGAAAACACAAGGACCTTCAGTATGTAGTGACATGGCATGGAAACCATGTATAGTGGCAAACCAAAGTAGGCATATGCCACTAACCATGACCAGATGAACTTCACTATGTGTGGTCAACGTTGAAACTCATAACACGAGTGACAAATTTTTGGAGGGGGAAACAATGGGTTGGGAACACTAGTTATCAACTAGCAAGTTCAAAGACCTTTAACAAGTAGTGGAACGGTGTTGCTAGCGTGCACAATGACCGACCAAAGGATGCATACGTCACTGACTATGACCAAAGAAATCCACTATGTGTTGTCAACATTGACAACCCATAACACGAGTCACAAACTGTCAAATGGAGATACAATGGTTTGGGAACCCTATGTATTGAATAGAAAAACCAAAGAACTTCAATACGTAGTAGCACGGTGTGGCTACTATGCACACCAATCAACCAAACTAGGCATATCTCACTGACCATGACCAAAGAGTTTCAGTATGGGTGGTCAACGTTCACAACCCAAAACACAAGTCACAAATGGTCAGAGGGGGTAACAATGGTTTCAGGATATTAGTTCTCAACTTGCAAGTACAAACACCTTCAATAAGTAGTAGCACGGTGTGGCTACCATGCACATGACCAACCAAAGTAGGTATGTGTACTGCCTTTTACCAAAGAAATCCGCTGTGCGTGGTCAACGTTGACAACTCATAATACAAGTCACAAATGGTCAGAGGTGGAAACATTGGTTTGGGAACACCAGGTATCAACTAGCAAGCACAAGGACCTTCAAGAAGTAGTGGCACGGTGTGGCTACCATGTACAATGACAAACCAAAGCAGGCATGTGTCAGTGATCATGACCAAGGAATGACATAATGTGTGGTCAACTTTGACAACTCATGACAGGAGTCACAAATGGTCATAGGGGGGAAACAATGGTTTGTGAATACTAGTTATTGATTAGCCAGTACAAAGACCTTCAATATGTAGTGGCACAGTGTGGCTACCATGCACTCTGACGAACCAAAGTATGCATATGTCACTGACCATTACCAAAGAATTTCACTTCATGTGGTCAACGTTGACAACTCACAACAAGAGTCAAAGATAGTCAAAGGGGGTGGTTTGGGAACACTGGCTATCACCTAGAAAGCACAAAGACCTTCAGTACGTAGTGACAAAGCGTGGCAACCATGTACACTGACAATCCAAAGTAGGCATATGCCACTGACCATGACCAAAAGCATCTCACAGTGTGTGGTCAACGTTGAAAACTCATCACAAGAGTCAGAAATGGTCAGAGAGGGAGACAATGGGTTGGGAATACTAGCTATCAACTAACAAGTACAAGGACCTTCAACAAGTAGTGGCACGTTGTGGCTAGCGTGCACAATGACCAACCAAAGGATGCATAAGTCACTGACTATGATTAAAGAAGTCCACTATATATGGTCATCCTTGACAGCTCATACCACTAATGGTCGTAATGGTCAGAGGGAGACACGATGGTTTGGGAATCCTATGTAGCGACTAGAAAGGACAAAGAACTTCAATGCGTCCTGGCACAGTGTGGCTATTATGCACACCGAACAACCAAACTAGGCATATGTCACTGACCATGACCAAAGAATGTATATATGGGTGATCAACGTTCACAACCCATAACACGAGTCACAAATGGTCAGAGGGAGAAATAATGGTTTTGGAATATTCCTTTTCAACTAGCAAGTACAACGACCTTCAATAAGTAGTAGCACGGTGTGGCTACAATGAACAATGACCGTCCAAGTGTAGGCATATGTACTGCCTTTGACCAAAGAAGTCCGCTGTGCCTGGTCAGCGTTGACAACTCATAATATGAGTCATAAATGGTTAGAGGGGGAAACAATGGCTTGGGAACACCATGTATCAACTAGCAAGCACAAGGACCTTGAATAAGTAGTGGCACAGTAAGGATATCATGTACAGTCACCAACCAAAGTAGGCATGTGTCACTGACCATGACCAAAGAATGGCAATATGTGTGGTCAAAATTGACAACTCATAACACAAGTCACAAATGGTCAGAGAGGGAAACAATGGTTTGTGAATACTAGTTATCGATTAGCAAGTACAAAGACCTTGAATATGTGGTCGTACAGCATGAGTACCATGCATAGTGACCAACCAAAGTATGCATATGTCACAGACCATGACCAAAGAATTTCACTTCATATGGTCAACATTGACAACTGGCAACAAGAGTCACAGATAGTTAGAGGGGGTAACAATGGTCTATGAACACTGGCTGTCATGTAGAAAGCACAAATACCTTCAGTGCACAGTGAATTGGCCTGGCAATCATGTACAGTGACAAACCAAAGTAGGCATATGCCACTAACCATTACCAAAATGATTTCACAGTGTGTGGTCAGTGTTGAAAACTCATAACACGAGTCAAAAATGGTCACAGGGGGAAACAATGGAATGGGAACGCTACTTATCAACTTGCAAGTACAAAGACCTTCAACAAGTAGTTGTACGGTGTTGCTAGCATGCACAGTGACCAACCAAAGAATGCAAATGTCACTGACTATGACCAAAGAAGTCCACTATGTGTGGTCAACATTGACAACTCATAAGATGAGTCACAACTGGTCAGAGGGAGAGAAAATGGTTTGGGAACCCTATGTATTGGCTAGAAAGGACAAATAAGTTCAATACGTAGTGGCACGGTGTGGCTACTATGCACACCGACCAACCAAACTAGGCATATGTCACTGACCATGACCAAATGAGTATGGGTGGTCAATGTTCACAACCCATAACACGAGTCACAAATGGTCAGAGGGGGGAACCAATGGTTTTGGAATATTATTCTTCAAGGAGCAAGTACAGCATCCTTCAATACATAGTAGCACCATGTGGCTACCATGCATAATGACCGACCAAAAGTAGGCATATGTACTGCCTTTGACCAAAGAAATCTGCTATGTGTGGTCAACGTTGACAACTCATAATGCGAGTCACAAATGGTCAGAGGGGGAAGAAATGATTTGGGAACACAAGGTTTCAGCTAGCAAGCACATGGACCTTCAATAAGGAGTTGCACAGTGTGGCAACCATGTACAATGACCAACCAAAGTAGGCATGTGTCACTGACCATGACCAAAGAATATCACGATTTGTGGTCTTCTTTGACAGCTCATAACATGAGTCACAAATGGCCAGAGGGGAAAACAACGGCTTGTGAGTACTAATTATTGATTTGCAAGTACAGGGACCTTCAATATGTAGTGGCAAAGAGTGGCTACCATGCACAGTGACCAACCAAACTATGCATATGTCACTGACCATGACCAAAGAATTTCACTTCATGTGGTCAACGCTGACAACTCACAACAAGAGTCACAGATAGTCAGAGGGGGCAGCAATGGTTTGAGAAAGACTGGCTATTATCTACAAAGCACAAAGACCTTCAGTATGTAGTGACACGGCGTGGAAATCTTGTACAGTGACAAAGCGAGGTAGGTATATGCCACTAACCATGACCAGAAGAATTTCTTAGTGTGTGGTCAACCTTGAAAACTCATATCACGAGTCACAAATGGTCAGAGGGGGAAACAATGGGTTGGGAACACTAGTTATTAACTACCAAGTACAAACAGCTTCAACAAGTAGAGGCACGGTGTGGCTAACGTGCACAGTGACCAACCAAAGATGCATATGTCACTGACAATGACCAAGGAAGTCCACTATGTGTGGCCAACATTGACAACTCATAACACCAGTCACAAATGGTCAGAGGGAGAGATAATGGTTTGGGAACCCTATGTACCGACTAGAAAGGACAAAGAAATTCACTACGTAGTGGCACAATGTGGCTTCCATGCACACCAAACAACCAAACTAGGCATATGTCACTGACCATGATCAAAGAATTTCAGTATGGGTGGTCAGCGTCCACAACCCATAACACGAGTCACAGATGGTCAGAGGGGGAAACAATGGGTTGGGAACACTAGTTATCAACTAGCAAGTACAAAGACCTTCAACAAGTACTAGCACGATGTGGCTAGCGTACACAGTGACCGACGAAAGTAGGCAGATGTACTGTCTTTGACCAAAGAAATCCCCTCTGTGTAGTCAACGTTGACAACTCATAAATTAAGTCACAAATGGTCCGAGGGGGAAACAATGGTTTCGGAACACCACGTATCAACTAGCTAGCACAAGGACATACAATGAGTAGTGGCACAGCGTGGCTACCATGTACAATGATAAACCAAAGTACGCATGTGTCAGTGATCATAACCAAGGAATGTCATTATGTGTTGTCAACTTTGACAACTCATAACACCAGTCACAAATGGTCAGAGGGGGGAAAGAATGGTTTGTGAATACTAGTTATCGATTAGCAAGTACAAAGACCTTCAATATGTAGTGGCAAATTGTGGCTACCATGCACATTGACCAACCAAAGAATTCCACTTCATGTGGTCAACGTTGTTAACTCAAAACAATAGTGACAGATAATTGGAGGGGGTAACAATGATTTGGGAACATTGGCTATCAACTACAAAGCACAAGGACCTTCAGTACGTAGTGACATGGCGTGGCAAACATGTACAGTGGCAAACCAAAGTAGGCATATGCCACTAACCATGACCAAATGACCTTCACTATGTGTGGTCAACGTTGAAACTCATAACACGAGTGACAAATTTTTAGAGGGGGAAACAATGGGTTGGGAACACTAGTTATCAAGTAGCAAGTTAAAAGACCTCCAACAAGTAGTGGCACGATGTGGCTAGCGTGCACAGTGATCAACCAAAGGATGCATGCGTCACTGACTATGACCAAAGAAATCCACTATGTTTTGTCAACATTGAAAACCCATAACACAAGTCACAAATGGTCAAATGGAGAGACAATGGTTTGGGAACCCTATGTATCAACTAGAAAAACCAAAGAACTTCAATACGTAGTGGCACGGTGTGGCTACTATGCACGCTGATCAACCAAATGAGGCATATGTCACTGACCATGACCAAAGAATTTCAGCATTGGTGGTCAATATTCACAACCGATAACACAAGTCACAGATGGTCAGAGAGGGAAACAATGGGTTGGGAACTCTAGTTATCAACTAACAAGTACAAAGACCTTCAACAAGTAGTGGTACGTTGTGGCTAGCGTGCACAATGACCAACCAAAGGATGCATATGTGACTGACTATGACCAAAGAAGTCCACTATGTGTGGTCATCCTTGACAGCTCATAACAGGAGTCGTAAATGTCGGAGGGAGAGACGATGGTTTGGGTATCCTATGTAGCGACTAGAAAGGAAAACGAACTGCAATACGTCATGGCACGGTGTGGCTACTATGCACATCAAACAACCAAACTAGGCATATGTCACTAAACATGACCAGAGAATATGAATATGGGTCGTCAACGTTCACAACCCATAACACGAGTCACAAATGGTCAGAGGGAGAAACAATGGTTTTGGAATATTCGTTTTCAACTAGCAAGTACAACGACCTTCAAAAAGTAGTAGCAAGGTGTCGCTACAATGAACAATGACCGACCAAAGTAGACATATGTACTGCCTTTGACCAAAGAAGTCCGCTGTGCCTGGTCAGCGTTGACAACTCATGATACGAATCACAAAAGGTCAGAGGGTGAAACAATGGTTTGGGAACACCATGTATCAGCTAGCAAGTACAAGAACCTTGAATAAGTATTGGCACGGTGTGGATACCATGTACAGTGACCAACCAAAGTACGCATATGTCACTGACCATGACCAAAGAATGGCAATATGTGTGGTCAACTTTGACAACTCATAACACAAGTCACAAATGGTCAGAGGGGGAAACAATGGTTTGTGAATACTAGTTATCGATTAGCAAGGATAAAGACCTTGAATATGTAGTGGCACAGCGTGGGTACCATGCATGGTGACAGCCCAAAGTATGCATACATCACAAACCATGACCAAAAATTTTAAATTCATGTGGTCCATGTTGACTACTCACAACAAGGGTCACAGATAGTCAGAGGGGGTAACTATGGTTTGGGAACACTGGCTATCAAGTAGAAAGCACAAAGACCTTCAGTACGTAGTGACACGGCATGGCAAACATGTACAATGACAAACCAAAGCAGGCATATGCCACTAACCATGACCAAAATAATTTCACAAGTTGTGTGTTCAAAGTTGAAAACTCATAATACGAGTCGCAAATGGTCAGAGGGGGGAAACGATGGGTTGGGAACACTAGAGATCAAGTTGCAAGTACAAAAGAAATTCAACAAGAAGTGGCACGGTGTGGCTAGCGTACATAGTGACCAATCAAAGGGTGCATGCGCCACTGACTATGATGAAAGAACTCCACTATGTATGGTCAACATTACCAACTCATAACAGGAGTCACAAATGGTCAGAGGGAGAGACAATAGTTTGGGCACCCTATGTATCTATTAGAAAGGACAAAGAACTACAATAAGTAGTGGCACGGCGTGGCTACTATGCACAGCGAATAACCAAACTAGGCATATGTCACTGACCATGACCAAAGGATGTCAGTATGGGTGGTCAACGTTCACAACACATAACACGAGTCACAAATGGTCAGAGGGAAAAACAATAGTTTCAAAATATAAGTTTTCGGCTAACAAGTACAACGACATTTGAAAAGTAGTAGCACGGTGTGGCTACCATACACAAGGAGTGACCAAAGTAGGCTTATGTACTGCCTTTGACCAAAGACATCCGATGTGTGTGGTTAACGTTGACAACTCATAATACGAGTCACAGATTGTCAATAGGGAAAGAATGGTTTGGGAACACCAGGTATCAACTAGCAAGCACAAAGACCTTCAATAAGTAGTGGCACGGCGTGGGTACTATGTACAATGACAAACCAAAGTAGGGATGTGTCACTAACCATAACCAAGGAAAGTGACTATGTGTGGTAAACTTTGACAACTCATAACACAAGTCACAAATGGTTAGAGCGGGAAACAATGGCTTGCCAAGACTAGTTATGGATTAGCAAGTACAAAAACCTTCAATATGTAGTGGCACAGTGTGGCTACCATTCACAGTGACAAACCAAAGTATGCATATATCACTGACCATGACCAAAGAATTTCACTTCATGTGGCCAACGTTGAGAACTCACAACAAGAGTCATAGGTAGTCAGAGGGGGTAACACTGGTTTGGGAACACTGGGTATCAGCTAAAAAGCACAAAGACCTTCAGTACATAGTGATTTGGCATGGAAATCATGTAGAGTGACAAACCAAAGTAGGCATATGCCACTTACCATGACCAAAAGAATTTCACAGTGTGTGGTCAACGTTGAAAACACATAACACAATTCATGAATGGTCAGAGGGCGGAATCAATGGGTTGGGAACACTAGTTATCAACCAGCAAGTACAAAGACCTTCAACAAGTAGTGGTATGTAGTGGCGAGCGTGCACAGTGACCAACCAAAGGATGCAAACGTCACTAACTATGACCAAAGAAGTCCACTATGTGTGGTCAACATTGACAGCTCATAACATGAGTCACCGATGGTAAGAGGGAGAGACAGTGGTTTGGGAACCCTATGGATTGACTAGAAAGGGCAAGTAACTTCAATACATAGTGGCACGGTGTGGCTACCATGCACACCAAACAACCAAACTAGGCATATGTCACTGACCATGACCAAAGAATTTCAGTATGGGTGGTCAATGTTCACAACCCATAACATGAGTCACTAATGGTCAGAGGGGAAAACAATGGTTTTGGATTTATAGCTTTCTTATGTGTTGGCACGGTGTGGCTACCATGTACAATGACCAACTAAAGTAAGCATGTGTCACTGACCATGACCGAAGAATGTCACTGTGTATGGGTCAACTTTGACAACTCATAACACGAGTCGCAAATGGCCGGAGGGGGCACAATGGTTTGTGAATACTAGTTATGGATTAGCAAGTACAAAGACCTTTAATATATACTGGCACAGGGTGGCTTCAATGCACGGTGACCAACCAAAGTATGCATATGTCACTGACCATGACCAAAGAATTTCACTACATGTGGTCAACGCTGACAACTCACAAGAATCAAATATATTCAGAGGGGGTAACAATGGTTTGGGAACACTGGCTATCAACTAGAAAGCACAAGACCTTCAGTACGTAATGACACGGCTTGGCAACCATGTAAAGTGACAACCCAAAGTAGACATATGCCACCAACCATGAAAAAATGAATTTCACAGTGCGTAGTTGACGTTGAAAACTCATAACAGGAGTGACAAATGGTCAGAGGGGGAATGAATGGGTTGGGGAAACTCGTTATCAACTAGCAAGTACAAAGACCTTCAACAAGTAGTGGCACGGTGTGGCCAGCGTGCACAGTGACCAACCAAAGGATGCATACGTCACTGACTATGTCCAAAGAAATCCACTATGTGTGGTCAACATTGACAACTCATAACACGAGTTACAAGTGGTCAGAGGGAGAGACAATGGTTTGGGAACCCTATGCATCAAATAGAAAGGACAAAGAACTTCAATATGTAGTGGCACGGTATGGCTACTATGCACGCCGAACAACCAAACTAGGCATATGTCACTGACCATGGGCAAAGAATTCAAGCATGGGTGATCAACGTTCACAACCCATAACACGAGTCACAAATGGTCGGAGGGAGAAACAATGGTGTTGGACTATTAGTTCTCAACTGGCAAGTACAACGACCTTGAATAAGTAGTAGCACGGTATGGCTACCATGCACAATGACCGACCAAAGTTGGCATATGTACTGCCTTTGACAAAAGAAATCCCTTGTGTGTGGTCAACGTTGAAAACTCATAACACAAGTCACAAATGGTCAGAAGGGGCAACAATGGCTTGGGAACACTAGTTATCAACGAGCAAGAACAAATAGCTTCAACATGTAGTTGGCACGGTGTGACTATCGTGCACAGTGACCAACCAAAGGATGCATACGTTACTGAATATGACCAAATAAGTCCACTATGTGTGGTCAACACTGAAAAATCATAACAGGAGTCACAAATGGTCAGGGGGAGAGACAATGGTTTAAGATCCCTATGTAGCAACTAGAAAAGACAAATAACTTCAATACACAGTGGCACGGAATGGCTACTATGCACACCGAACAACCAAACTAGGCATATGTCACTGACCATGACCAAATAATATGAGTATGGGTGGTCAACATTCACAACCCATAACGAGAGTCACAAACGGTGAGAGGGGGAAACAGTGGTTTTGGAATATTAGTTTTCAACTAGCAAGTACAACGACCATCAATACATTGTAGCAAGGTGTGGCTACCATGCACAATGACCGACCAAAGTAGCATATGTACTGCCTTTGACCAAACAAATCCGCTGTGTGTGGTGAACGTTGACAACTCATAGTACGAGTCACAAATGGTCAGAGGGGGAAACAATGGTTTGGGAACACCAGGTATGAACTAGCAAGCACAGTGACCTTTAAAAATTAGTGGCACGGTTTGGCTACCGTGTACAATGACCAACCAAAGTAGGCATGTGTCGCTGACCATGACCAAAGAATATCATTATGTGTGGTCAACTTTGACAACTCGTAGCACGAGTCACAAATGGTCACAGGGGGAAAAAATGGTTTGTGAATATTAGTTATCAATTAGCAAGTACAAAGACATTTAATATGTAGTGGCACCTTGTGGCTACCATGCATAGTGACCAACCAAAGTATGCATATGTCACAGACCATGACCAAAGAATTTCACTTCATGTGGTCAACGTTGACAAATCACACCAAGAGTCACAGATAGTCAGAGGGGTTAAGAATGGTTTGGGAACATTGGCTATCAAGTAGAAAGCACAAAGACCTTCAGTACGTTGTGACATGGCGTGGCAATCATGTACAGTGACAAACATAAGTAGGCATATGCCACTAACCATGACCAAAAGAATTTCACAGTGCGTGGTCAACGTTGAAAACTCATAACGCGAGTCCCAAATGGTCAGAGGCAGAAACAATGGGTTGGGAACACTAGTGATGAACTAGCATGTACAAAGACCGTCAACAGGTAGTGGCACGGTGACCAGCCAAAGGATGCATACGTCACTGGCTATGACCAAAGAATTCCAGTATGTGTGGTCAACATTGACAACTCATAACACGAGTCAAAAATGTTCTGAGGGAGAGACGAAGGTTTAGGAACCCTATGTATTGACTAGAAAGGACAAAGAACTTCAATACGCAGTGGCAAGGTGTGGCGACTATGCACACCGAACAACCAAACTAGGCATATGTCACTGATTATGAACAAAGAATTTCAGTATGGGTGGTCAACGTTCACAACCCATAACACGATTCACTAATGGTCAGAGGGGGAAACAATGGTTTCAGAATATTATTTTTCAACTAGCAAGTACAACGACCTTGAACAAGTACTAGCATGGTGTGGCTGCCGTAAACAGTGACCGACCAAAGTAGGCCTATGTACTGCCTTTGACCACAGAAATCCGCTGTGTGTGGTCAACGTTGACAACTCAGCATACGAGTCAGAAATGGTGAGGGGGGGAAAATGGTTTGGGAACACCTGGTATCACATAGCAAGCACAAGAACCTTCAATAAATAGTGGCACGGTGTGGCTACCATGTACAATGACCAACCAAACTAGGCATGTGTCACTAACCATGACCAAAGAATGTCACTATGTGTGGTCAACATGGACAACTAATAACACAAGTCAAAAAATTTCAAAGGGGGAAAAAATGGTTTGTGAATACTAGTTATCGATGAGCAAGTACAGAGACCTTCAATATGTAGAGGCACAGTGTGGCTACCATGCACAGTGACCAACCAAGTTATGCATATGTTACTATCAATGACCGAGGAATTGCACTTCATGTGGGCAACGTTGACAACTCACAACAAGAGTCATAGATAGTGAGAGGGAGGTAATAATGGTTTGGGAACACATGCTATGAACTAGAAAGCACAAAGACCTTTAGTACGTAGTGACAGATTGTGGCAACCATGTATAGTGACACACCAGAGTAGGCATATGCCACTAACCATGACAAAAAGACTTTCAAAGTGTGTAGTCAACGTTGAAAACTCAGAACATGAGTCACAAATGGTCAGAGGGGGAAAAATGGGTTGGGAACACTAGTTATCAAGTAGCAAGTACAGAGACCTTCAACAAGTAGTGGCACGGTGTGTCTATCGTGCACAATGACCAACCAACGGATGCATGCGACACTGAATATGACCAAAGAAGTCCCCTTTGTGTGGTCAACATTGAAAACTCATAACACGAGTCACAAATGGTCAGAGGGAGAGACAATGGTTTGGGAATCCTATGTATTGACTAGAAAGGCCAAAGACCTTCAATACGCAGTGGCTCGGTGAGGCTACTATGCACACCCAACACCCAAACTTGGCATATGTCACTGACCATGACCAAAGAATTTAAGTATGGGTAGTCAACGTTCACAACCCATACGAAGAGTCACAAATGGCCAGAGGCAGAAACAATGGTTCAGGATATTAGTTTGAAACTAGCAAGTACAACGACCTTCAATAAGTAGTAGTACTGTGTGGCTACCATGTACAATGACCAACCAAAGTAGGCATGTGTCACTGACCATGAGGAAATAATTTCACTATGTATGGTCAACTTTGATAACTCATACCTGTTGAAAAAATTGCCCCTCCGCATTCCCAAGTGCGGCGCCGGGAGGCACCGACAAGCTGCCAGAAAGTGGAAACGCCGCTTCGGCAAATCTGGTAACTCAACGATTGCTCTGATCCTAAAATGGAGGATTGCCCCTAAAAGTGGACAAATTGTTGAATCCGGTGGAAGTTGTTTTGTCGAAATTGGACAAGTATCGAGGGAGATATGGCCTTCCAAATTTGGGGTATGTGCTGCAGCTTTTGGAGCCACCTGCGACTCTAAATCCAGTCGATAATCGACCGGACCGAGTAACAGAGATACCATCTGGAGAAATAGCTCCGATAGGCCTGCCGAGGCGTCCGGTGGATAATCCGCCTGATCAGGTAGATCGTCCACCGGATCCAGTAGTGCAGGTTGTTACTGAGGGACTTAGCCAAAAACCTGGCTCGACGTCCGAAACTCAGTCGTGCGTTTTGTTACTCGGGGACTTCGTCAAAATTCTGACTGCAGGTCCACGGACAGGTTTCAAATATCGTCACACCCCATCACCAAACACGACCCAGAAGTGGGTAGGGTACGTGCAACAGTGCAAGGGACCCCAGCACAATGTGCAATGTGATATGTGCCTTAGGAAAGGCGCTTCGCAGGTCAACAAAGGCGCCACGGCAAGTGGCGGCGTCAGGCTTCCGTGGTGGGTGAGACCTGCGCTTTGGCAAGCATAACCTGGGCTAAGCTTGATCGAATGGGGCACGGTTTGGTGCGTTGGAGAGCTCATGACTAGCCCTATAAATGTTTTGATCATGCTCATGTTAAAAAACTAATGCAAAAATACGTTTGTCCCTTTGCAAACTGACTGTCTCTAAATTCCTGTTCACATACCGCGAGGTGACGAGAAAGCTCACACTCACTCTCAGATTCGCCCAAACCAGTAGACGTGAACCAATATAGCCTATCAGAACAACGTCGGGACTGCATCCACGCGGATCTCCTCCTGACAAAGGGTGATGGGCCCACGGGTCTGAATGCCTCCAACGGTCACGTCTTCCGCAGCACACGAGATCGTCATCTTGGACGTTGCCGTGAAGTTCTGAGAACTTGTCGGAGTAGCAGCTGCGCACATGGCGCAAAAGAAGACACAGCCCATTCACAAGTATGCGGGCAGCCCGTGCTTTGGACTATGGAGGTGGCAGTTTGAGTTGCATCTCTCGCATAAGGGGCCGCTGGATGTCATGTTGGGAAAGGAGGTGCTCACAGAGGCAACTGCTACAGACGCGGAGAAGCAGACCTTCAAAAAGAAGACCACGGAGGTGCTCATGCTCCTGGTGTCCGAGACAGCCGAGTCGCAGTGGGGGTACTTCCAAGGGTGCAAGCTGGCAGCTGAATCTTGGCAAAAGCTCTGTGCTATCCACCAATCCAAGTTGCTCACAAACAAAATCTTTGCAATGAAATGGCTCCTCACGGTAAGAATCGAGGAGGGAGATGATGTCATCTCCGCCATGCAGCAGATCGATTCACTCGCCTCGCAATGCAACAACGTGGGGTGGAAGATCGACACGCAGCCACAAGCAATGGCCCTCCTCATAGCCCTACCTGATAGTTGGGGCCCACTCATCACGCTCCTTGAAGGATGGTCTGAGGACAAGATCACCTACGGCGCGGTCGCAGAGTACATCTGCAACGAGGCGCAACGTCGGAGCTGCAGGGAGTCCGCGTCTTCCTCATCCGCCGTTGTCACCATAACACGTGGTGGCCGATGTGGGGGCAAAGGAAGTGGCAAAACGAGCGGCGGTATGAAGGGTGCCAAGAAAGGTGCATGCCGCAACTACGGCAAAGAGGACCATTGGGCCCGTGAGTGCCCGGAGGAGCTTAAGACCGGCGGGAAAAACAGCAACGGCAGGTCGCTCCTCAACGGCAACAAGAACCACTTCCTCGAGAAGGCAAACAAGCGTTCCCTAGATTCTGGGGTCGAGAAGCACACCCAAGTCGAGAAGGTGGGGTTCGTCACCTACGAGAAGTCCTCCGATTCAAAAGTGGTCGCGAACAACAAAGTTGAGTCGGCAGCCGGCCAAGGCGACGTGGAGGAAGAAGTCGTGGTGGGTGGTAAGAAGGCGTTGTGTACAATCCGTGATGTGCAACACGTCCCCAGCCTGGCTGACATCGTGAGTGTCAGCTGCTTGATAGACAAGGGGTATGAGTTGCTCTTCTGTAGGAAAGGCGCAATGGTGCGCATTGACGGTGAGGGCGAGGTCGTGCTGGAGGCGAAGCGCAAGGGCGGCCTCTACATTGTGGAGACCAAGGTGGTCCCCACAGCATCGGATGCAACGGACTCGCAAGAGTGTGTCGTCAACATGGCCAAGAAAGGAAGCACTGATCAGGTACTCTGGCACCAACGGTTGGGGCATTCGGCGCCCCTAACCGTTAAGGAGATGGCGAAGCGCGACATGAAGCGGCCTCGTCATTGACGGTGCAGACGCGGCAACAGATGCAGCAGCGTACAAGAAGTGTGAGCCTTGCATTATGGACAAGGTGCGGCGCAAGGCATTCAACAAGAACAAGGCTCGAGCAAAGGACCTGCTGAAGGTCGTGCACAGTGACGTGTGTGGACCATTCAAAACGCCGTCAAACAGCGGCTTGAGATACTTCGTCACCTTCATTGACGACCAGAGCAGAAAACTCTACGTGTACTTCATGAAGCGGAAGGGTGAGGTCCTAGACCGGCTGAAGTCGTACGTCGCAGCGATGGAGAGGCAGACTGGCCTGAAGGTCAGAGCGCTATGCAGCGTTAATGGCGGAGAGTACGTGGGTTGCAGCCGGTGGATGAAGCAGCAGGGCATCAAGTGGGAACCCACTACGCCGTACTCACCACAGTCCAACTGAGTGGCGGCGCGGGCAAACCAGACGCTGCTCAACATGGTGCGGACCATGCTTGTAGATGCAGGGTTGCCGCAAGGGTTCTAGGCGGAGGATGTGCGTATAGGGAGCTTCACCATCAACCTCACCCCAAAAGCGGTGCTGAAGGGTAAGGACGGCTGGAAGACGTCGCGGGAGGTTTGGAGTGGGTGCGAGCCAAATGTGGTGCACCTGAAGGTGTTTGGGTACAAGGCACACGCGATAGTGCAGGCGGGGCACTGAGGCGACAGCAAGCTGGAACTACCGATGAAGCCGTGCGTGTTCCTTAGCTATGAGAGTGTACAAAAGGCGTACCGACTCTGGGACCCGTGTACGCAAGAGCATTCGCAGTCGTGACGTCCAATTCAACGAGTAGCAAAGGTTAAGCAGCAGCAGCAACAACATGAGCGTCGGGAAAACTCCAAAGCAAGAGGAGTGGCTCCAGCTCCTTGACTACGAGGAGGAGCCGGCAGACGCAGAGGTCGATGATATGACGTCGGAGCGCAACGGTGCAGCAGGTGCAGCAGCCGACGCAGAGGACTCTGACGACGATGCAGCTGGGCTGGAGATCCGGCGGAATGATCCGTCGAAAGAGGCACCGCGGGTGCTGAAGCGCGCACTCCCGGCAGAGTTTGCGTCGGGCGTTGGAGAAAACTCCTCCGGACATGCCACCCGTCCGGTTGATGGTTCACCAGAGTGGGAAGAATCCTCGGGAAAATGTCCCGTTAATGATTCACTGGAGTGGGCTGAGTCAAAAGGATCGCAGCAGAGCAACGAGACGCCACCAAGACTGCCGCGCCACAGCGTGAGGCAACGGAGAACGGGGAAGCGTTTCAACGCAGGCACCGGTCTATGGATGGGCACAATGCGGTGTATGCTGGCTGCATCAACGGAACCAATGACCGTGCAAGAGGCGCTTGCGCAGCCCAAGGAGGATCACTGGAACGCCACCATCAAGTCGGAGTTGGCGTCCATTGCTGAAAACGACACGTGGCAGCTGGTTGACAGGCCGAATGACGCCAAAGCCATCGGCTCCAAGTGGGTCTTCAAGACCAAGTTCGCAAAGGAAGGAGTGGTTGACAAGTACAAGGTGCGGCTTGTGGCAAAGGGGTATACACCGCGTAAGGGCAAACACTACGATGAGACGTTCGCCCCCGTTGCCAAGTTTACAAGCATCCGAGCGATCCTTGAGTGGCGGCCGCGAAGGACATAGAGCTCCACCAAATGGATGTAAAGACGGCCTTCCTCAATGGCATCATCGACAAGGAAATCTACATGGAGGTGCCGGAGGGGGTGGAGGCGCTGGAGGGCAAGGCGTGCAAGCTACAAGAGTCCTTGTACGGGCTAAAACAATCGCCTCGATGCTGGTACCAACAGATGGACAGCTTCATGGCACAACTTGACTTCAAGCCCTGTTAAGCAGATCACAGTGTCTACGTGCGGCGCAGCATGAAGCTCCATCAGATTGTCGCACTCTACGTGGATGATCTGATCTTGTGCTCCTCAGACCTGTTGAGCCTACCGCAGCTGAAAGAGCAACGAAGCAGCAGGTTCCAGATATCGGACACGAGGGAGTTGGAGTTCTACCTCAGGCTACGCATTTCTTGGAACCGGAGGGCGCGTACGCTTGAGCAGGGGTAGGCCAAATACGTGGCCAAGGTGCTGAAGCGGTACGGCATGGAGGACTGCAAACCAGTGTGCAGTCCTGTCTCCACGACCTGTGAACTGAGTTTTCCAATGGCGTCGCAAACAAAAGAAGAGCGCGAGGATATGACAGGGGTGCCCTACCAATCTACGGTGGGCAGCCTCATGGACGCCATGGTAGCCACTCGACCTGACCTGGCCTACGCGGTGGGCCAAGTGAGTATGTACGTGGCTGATCCAGAGCCACTACCCTGGCAGGTGGTCAAGCGCATCCTCCACTACCTGCAGGCGACGTGGCACGCGCGCCTGAGGTTTGACGGCAAGGGGCGGGCAGACCCCTTGCGTCGATGCAGACTACGCTATGGATCCCTACACGGATGCAGACCCAAAAGTGGGTAGGGTACGTTGAAACAATGCAGGGGATCCCTACACCATGTGCTATGGGATATGCGGCTTGGGAAAGGCGCTTCGCACGTCAACGAAGGCGCAACAGCAAGTGGCGGCGTCACGCTTCCGTGGTGGGTGAGACCTGCACTTAGGCAAGCATAACTTGGGCTCCACTTGGCCGAATCGTGCACGGTTTTGTGCGTTAGAAAGCTCATGACAGGCCCTATAAACGTTTCCTCATGTTCATGTTCAAATACTAACGACGTTATTCCCTTCGCAAACTGACTGTCTCTAAATTCCTGCTCACATAGCGTGAGGCGACGAGAAAGCTCACACTCAGTCTCAGATTCGCCCAAAATAATAGACGTGAACCAATAGAGTCTATCAGACCAACGTGGGGAACGCATCCATGCTGATCTCCTCCTGACAATACCACGAGTCACAATTGGTCATAGGGGTGGACGAATGGTTTGTGAATCATAGTTGTCGATTAGCACGTACATAGACCTTCAACATGTAGCGGCAGAGTGTGGCTACCATGCACAGTGGCCAGCCAAAGTATGCATATGTCACTGACCATGACCAACAAATTTCACTTAATGTGGTCAACGTTGACAACTCACAACAAGAGTCACAGATAGTAAGAGGGGGAAACACTGGTTTGGGAACACTGGCTATCAACTAGAAAGCACAAAGACCTTGAGTACATAGTGACACGACGTGGCAACCATGTACAATGACAAACCAAAGTAGGCATATGCCACTAAACATGAGTAAAAGAATTTTACAGTGTGGTCAACATTGAAAACTCATAACACGAGTCACAAATGGTTAGAGGAGGAAACAATGGGTTGGGAACGCTAGTTATCAACTAGCAAGTCAACACACCTTCAATAGTAGAGGCACGGTGTGGCTAGTGTGCACAGTGACCAACCAAAGGATGCATACGTCACTGACTATGGCCAATGAAATCCACTATGTGTGGTCAACATTGACGACTCATAACACGAGTCACAGATGGTCAGAGGGAGAGACAATGGTTTGCGAACCCTATGTATTGACTAGAACGGACAAAGAAATTCAATACGTAGTGGCACGATATGGCTACTATGCACGCAAAACAACCAAACTAGGCATGTGTCACTGACCATGACCAAAGATTTTTAGAATGGGTGGTCAATGTTCACAATACATAACACGAGTCACAAATAGTCAGAGAAGGAAACAATGCTTTGGAGTATTAGTTTTCAACTAGCAAGTGCAATGAACTTCAATAAGTATTAGCAAGGTGTGGCTAACATGCACAATAACCGACCAAAGTAGGCATATGTACTGCCTTAGACCACAGAAATCCTTTGTGTGTGGTCAACGTTGAAAACACATAATACGAGTCACAAATGGGCAGAGGGGGAAACAGTGGTTTGGGAACACCAGGTATCAACTAGCAAGAACAAGGACCTTCAATAAGTAGTGGCATGGTGTGGCTACCATGTACAATGACCAACCAAAGTAGGCATGTGTCACTGACCATGACCAAAGAATGTCACTATGTGTGGTCAACTTAGACATCTCACAACACGAGTTACAAATGGTCAGAGGGGGAAACAATAGTTTGTGAATACTAGTTATCGATTAGCAAGTACAAAGACCTTCAATCTGTAGTGGCACAGTATGGCTACCATGCACAGTGACCAACCAAAGTATGCATATGTCACTGACCATGACCAAAGAATTTCACTTCATGTAGTCAACGTTGACAACTCACAACAGGAGTCACAGAAAGTCGTAGGGGGTAACAATGGTTTGGGAACACTGGCTATCAACTAGAAAGTACAAAGACATTCAGTGCCTAGTGACACGGCGTGGAAACCATGTATAATGACAAACGAAAGTATGCATATGCCACAAATTGTGACCAAAACAAGTTCACAATGTGTGGTCAACGATGAAAACTCATAACATGAGTCACAAATGTTCAGAGGGGGAAATAGTGGATTGGGAACACTAGTTATCAACTAGCAAGTACAAAGAACTTCAACAAGTAGTGGCTCAGAGTGTCTAGCGTGCACAGTGACCAACCAAAGAATGCATACCTCACTGACTATGATCAAAGAGGTCCACTATGTGTCGTCAACATTGACAGCTCATAACACGAGTCACAAATGGTCAGAGGGAGAGACAATGGTCTGGGACCCTATGTATGGACTACAAAGGACAAAGAACTTCAATACGTGGTGGCTTGGTGTGGCTTCTATGCACACCAAACAACCAAAATAGGCATATGTCACTGACCACGACCAAATATTTTTATTATGGGTGGTCAACGTTCACAACCCATAACACGTTTCACTAATGGTCAGAGGGGATAACAATGGTTTCGAAATATTAGTTTTCATCTAGCAAGTACAACGACCTTCGATAAGTAGTAGCACGGCGTGGCTACTATGCACGATGACCGCCCAAAGTAGACATATGTACTACCTTTCACCAAAGAATTCCGCAATGTATGGTCAATGTTGACAACTCATAATACAAGTCACAAATAGTCAGAGGGGGAAACAACGGTTTGGGAACACCAAGTATCAACTAGCAAGCACAGGGACCTTCAATAAGTAGTGGCACATTATGGCTACTATGCACAGTGACCATCCAAAATATGCACATGTCACTGACCATGACCAAAGAATTTCACTCCATGCTGTCAACATTGACAACTCACAACAAGAGTCACAGATAGTCAGAGGGGATAACAATGGTTTGGGAACACTGGCTATAAACTAGAATGCACAAAGATCTTCAGTACGTAGTGAACGGTGTGGTAACCATGTCCAATGACAAACCAAAAAAGACATATGCCACTAACCATGACCAAAAGAGTTTCATTGTGTGTGGTCAACGTTGAAAACTCATAACAAGAGTCACAAATAGTCAGAGGAGAAAACAATGGGTTGGGAACACAATTTATCAACTAAAAAGTACAAAGACCTTCAACAAGTAGTGGCACAATGCGGATAGCATGCACAGTGACGAACCAAAGGATGCATACGTCACTGACTATGACCAAAGAAGTCCACTATGTGTGGTCAACATTGACAACTCATAACACATGTCACAAATGGAAAGAGAGAGAGAGAGAGAGAGAGAGAGAGAGAGAGAGAGAGAGAGAGAGAGAGAGACAATGCTGTGGGAGCCCTATGTATCACCTAGAAAGGTCAAAGAACTTCAATACGTAGTGGCACGGTGAGGCTACTATGCACACCTAACAACCAAACTGGGCATATGTCATTGACCATGACCAACAAATTTCTGTAAGGGTGGTCAATATTCACAACCCATAACACGACTCACGAATGGTGAGAGGGGGAAACAATTGTTTAGAATACAAGTTTGAAACTAGCAAGTAAAACGACCTTCAATGACCAGTAGCATGGTGTGGCTACTATGTATAATGACCAACCAATGTAGGCATGTGTCACTGACCATGACCAAAGAATGTCACCATGTGTGGTCAACTTTGACAACTCATAACACGAGTCACAAATGGTCATAGGGGGAAACTATGGTTTGTGAATACTAGTCATCGATCAACAAGTCCATGGACCTTCAATACACAGTGGCAGAGTGTGCCTACCCTGCATAGTGGCCAACCAAAGCATGCATATGTCACTGACCATGACCAAAGAATTTCACTTGACATGGCCAACATTGACATCTGACGACAAGAGTCACAGAAAGAAAGAGGGGGCAACAATGGTTTGGGAACACTGGCTATCAACTAGAAAGCAGAAAGAAATTCAGCACGTAGTGTCATGGCGTGGCAACCATGTACAGTGACAAACCATAGAAAGGCATATGCCACTAACCATGACCAAAAGAATTTCACAGTGTGGTCAACATTGAAAACTCATAACACGCGTCACAAATGGTCAGACGGGGAAACAATGGATTGGGAACACTAGTTATGAACTAGCTAATACAAAGACCTTCCATAACTAGAGACACGGTGTGGCTAGCGTGCACAGTGACCAACCAAAGGATGCATGCGTCACTGACTATGACCAAAGAAAGCCGCTATGTGTGGTCAACATTGACAACTCATAACACAAGTCACACATAGTCAGAGGGAGAGACAATGGTTTGGGAACCCTGTGTATCGACTAGAAAGAACAAAGAACATCAATACGTAGTTGCACAGTATGGCTACTATGGACCCCAAACAACCAAACTAGGCATATGTCACTGACGGTGACCAAAGAATTTCAGTATGAATGGTCAACGTTCACAACCCATAACACGAGTCACAAATAGTCAGAGGGGGAAACAATTTCTTTAAAATATAAGTTTCAACTAGCAAGTACAACGACCTTCAATAACTTGTAGCACGGTGTGGCTACCATGCACAATAACTGACCAAAGTAGGCATATGCTGCCTTTCAACAAGGAATCCGCTGTGTGTGGTCAACATTGAAAACACATAATACGAGTCACAGATGGTCAAAGGGGGAAACGATGGTTTGGGAACATCAGGTATCAACTAGAAAGAACAAGGACCTTTACAAAGTAGTGGCGCGGTCTGACTACCATGTACAACGACCAACCAAAGTAGGCATGTGTCAATGACCATGACCAAAGCATGTCACTATGTGTGGTCAACTTAGACATCTCATAATACGAGTCAGAAATGGTCAGAGGGGGGATCAATAGTTTGTGAATACTAGTTATTAATTAGCAAGTACAACTACTTTCAATATGTAGTGGCACAGTGTTGCTACCATGCACAGTCACCAACCAAAGTATGCAAATGTCACTGACCATGACCAAAGAATTTCACTTCATGTGGTCAACGTTGACAAATCACAACAAGAGTCACAGATAGGCAGAGGGGGTAACAGTTGTTTGGGAACACTGGCTATTAACTAGAAAGCACAAAGACCTTTAGTGCGTAGTGACATGGCGTGGCAACCATGTATAGTGACAAACCAAAGTAAGCATATGCCAGAAACCATGACGAAAAGATTTTTACAGTGTGTGGTCAACCTAGAAAACTCATAACACGAGTCACAATTGTTCAGAGGGGGAAACAATGGGTTGGGAACAGTAATTGTCAACTGGCAAGCACAAAGCCCTTCGAGTAGTGGCACGGTGTGTCTAGCGTGCACGGTGACCAACCAAAGGATGCATACGTCACTGAGTATGACCAAAGAAGTTCGCTATGTGTTGTCAACATTGACAACTCATAACACGAGTCACAAATCGTCAGAGTGAGAGACAATGGTTTGGTAGCCCTACGTATCGACTACAAAGGACAAAAGAACGTTAATACGTAGTGGCACGGTGTGGCTTCTATGCACACCAAACAACCAAACTAGGCATATGTCACTGACCATGACCAAAGATTTTCAGCATGGGTGGTCAACATTCACAAACCATAACACAAATCACAAATGGTCAGAGGGGGAAACAATGGTTTCAGAATATACGTTTTCAACTTGCAAGTACAATGACCTTCAATAAGCAGTAGAACGGTGTGGATACCATGCACAATGACCGACCAAAGTAGGCATATATACTGGCTTTGACCGAAAAAAATCCGTTGTGTGTGGTCAACATTGAGAACTCATAATACAAGTCACAAATGGTCAAAGGGGGAAACAATGGTTTGGGAACACCAGGTATCAACTAGCAAGCCTGGCGACCTCAATAAGTAGTGGCACGGTGTGGCTACCATGTATAATGACCAACCAAAGTAGGCATGTGTCACTGACCATGACCAAAGAATGTCACTATGTGTGGTCAACTTTGACAACTCATAACACGTGTCACAAATGGTCAGAGGGGGAAACAATGGTTTTTGAATTATAGTGATCAATTAGCAAAACAATTAACAAAACCCTTCAATATGTAGTCGCACACTGTGGCTACCATGCACAGTAACCAACCAAAGTATGCATATGTCACTGGCCATGACCAAAGAATTTCAGTTCATGTGGTCAACGTTGACAACTCACAACAACAGTCACAGATACTCACAGGGGTAACAATGGTTTGGGAACACAGGCTATCAACTAGAAAGCACAAAGACGTTCAGTACGTAGTGATACGCCGTGGCAACCATGTACAGTGACAAACAAAAGTAGGCATATGCCGCTAACCATGACCAAACAATTTTCACTATGTGTGGTCAACGTTGAGAACTCATAACACAAGTCACAAATGGTCAGAGGGGGAAACAATGGGTTGGGAACATTAGTTATCAACTAGCAAGTACAAAGACCATCAACAATTAGTGGCACGGTGTGGCTAGCGTGCATAGTGACCAGCCAAAGGATGCATACGTCACCGACTATCTCTAAAGAAGTCCATTATGTGTGTTCAACATTGACAACTCATAACACAAGTCACAAACAGTCAAAGGGAGAGACAATGGTTTTGGAACCCTATGTATTAACTACAAAGTACAAAGAACTTCAATGCGTAGTGGCACGGTGTAGCTACTATGCACACCAAACAACCAAACTAGGCATATGTCACTGACCATGACCAAAGTACTTCAGTATTCGTGGTCAATGCTCACAACCCATGACTTGAGTACCAACTGGTCAGAGGGGGGAACACTTATTTCTGAGGATTAGTTTTCAACTAGCAAGTACAACGACCTTCAATAAGTAGTAGCACGGTTTGGCTACCATGCACAATGACCGACCAAAGTAGGCATATGTACTTCCCTTGACCAAAGAAATCCCCTGTGTGTGGTCAATGTTGTAAACTTACAATATGAGTCACAGATGGTCAGAGGGGGAAACAATGGTTTGGGAAAATCAGGTTTCAACTAGCAAGAACAAGGATCTTCAATAAGTTGTGGCACGGTGTGGCTACCATGTACAATGACCAACCAAAGTAGGCATGTATCACTGACCATGACCAAAGAATGTCACTATGTGTGGTCAACTTAGACATCTCATAACACGAGTCAAAAATGGTCATAGGGGGAAAACAATAGTTTGTGAATACTAGATAATGATTAGCAAGTACAAATACCTTCAATATGTAGTGGCACACTGTGGCTACCATGCACAGTCACCAACCAAAGTATGCATATGTCACTGACCATGACCAAAGAATTTCACTTAATGTGGTCACAAATCACAACAAGAGTCACAGATAGTCAGGGGGGGTTACAATGGTTTGCAGACACTGGCTATCAACTAGAAAGCACATAGACCTTCATTGCGTAGTGACACGTCGTGGCAACCATGTACAGTGACAAACCAAAGTAGGCATATGCCACAAACCATGACCAAAAGAATTTCATAGTGTGTGGTCAACGTAGAAAACTCATAACACGAGTCATAATTTTTCAGAGGGGGAAACAATGGATTGGAAACAGTGATTATCAACTGGCAAGTTCAAAGCCCTTCGAGGAGTGGCACAGTGTATCTAGCGTGCACGGTGACCAACCATATGATGCATACGTCACTGACTATGACCAAAGAAGTCCACTATGTGTCGTCAACATTGACAACTCATAACAAGAGTCACAAATGGTCACAGGGAGAGACAATGGTTTGGTATCTTTGTGTATCGACTACAAACGACAAAAGAACGTCAATACGTAGTGGCACGGTGTGGTTTCTTTGCACACCGAACAGCCAAACTAGGCATATGTCACTGACCATGACCAAAGAGTTTCAGCATGGGTGGTCAACATTCACAAACCATAACATGAATCACGAATGGTCAGAGGGGGAAACAATGGTTTCAAAATATACCATTTCAACTAGCAAGTACTACGCCCTTTAATAAGTAGTAGCACGATGTGGATACCATGCACAATGACTGACAAAAGTAGGCATGTATACTGGCTTTGACCAAAGAAATCCGCTGTGTGTGGTCAACGTTGAGAACTCATGATACAAGTCACAAATGGTCAGAGGGGGAAACAATGGTTTGGGAATACCAGGTATCAACTAGCAAGCGTAGGGACCTTAATAAGTAGAGGCACGGTGTGGCTACCATGTACAATGACCAGCCAAAGTAGGCATGTGTCACTGACCATGACCAAAGAATGTCACTATGTGTGGTCAACTTTGACAACTCATAACACGTGTCACAAACGGTCAGAGGGGGAAACAGTGGTTTGTGAATACTAGTTATCGATTAGCAAGTACAAAAACCTTCAATATGTAGTGGCATAGTGTGGCTACCATGCACAGTAACTAACCAAAGTATGCATATGTCACTGACAATGACCAAAGAATTCCACTTCATGTGGTGAACGTTGACAACTCATAACAAGAGTCACAGATACTCAGAGGGGGTAACAATGGTTTGGGAACACATGCTATCAACTAGAAATCACAAAGACGTTTAGTACGTAATGAAACGGCGTGGCAACCATGTACAGTGACAAAGCAAAGTAGGCATATGCCGCTAACCATGACCAAATGATTTTCACTATGTGTAGTCAAAGTTGAAAACTCATAACACAAGTCACAAATGGTCAGAGGGGGAAACAATGGGTTGGGAACATTAGTTATCAACTAGCAAGTGAAGAGACCATCAACAACTAGTGGTACGGTGTGGCTAGCGTGCATAGTGACCAGCCAAAGGATGCATACGTCACTTACTATGACCAAAGAAGTCCACTATGTGTGGTCAACATTGACAACTCATAACACGAGTCACAAATGGTCAGAGGGAGAGACAATGGTTTAGGAACCCTATGTATCGACTACAAAGTACAAAAAACTTCAATACGCAGTGGCACAGTGTAGCTACTATGCACACCCAACAACCAAACTAGGCATATGTCACTGACCATGACCAAAGTGTTTCAGTATTCGTGGTCAATGCTCACAACCCATGACTTGAGTACCAAATGGTCAGAGGGGGGAACACTTATTTCTGAGTATTAATTTTCAACTAGCAAGTACAACGACCTTCAATAAGTAGTAGCACGGTTTGGCTACCATGCACAATGACCGACCAAAGTAGGTATATGTACTGCCCTTGACCAAAGAAATCCCCTGTGTGTGGTCAACGTTGTAAGCTCATAACACGTGTCACAAATGGTCAGAGGGAGAAACAATGGTTTGAGAACATCACGTATGGACTATCAAGAGCAAGGATCTTCAATGAGAAGTGGCACAGTGTGGCTACCATGTACAATGACCAACCAAAGTAGGCATGTATCACTGACCATGACCAAATCATGTCACTATGTGTGGTCAACTTAGACATCTCATAACACGAGTTACAAATGGTCATATGGAGAAACAATAGTTTGTGAATACTAGATTTCAATTAGCAAGTACAAATACCTTCAAAATGTAGTGGCACAGCGTGGCTACCATGGAAAGTCACCAAACAACGTATGCATGTGTCTTTGACCATGACCAAAGAATTTCACTTCATGTGGTCACAAAACACAAGAAGAGTTGCAGATAGTCAGAGGGGGTAACAATGGTTTGGGAACACTGGCTATCAACTAGAAAGCACAAAGACCTTCATTGCATAGTGACACGGCGTGGAAACCATGTACAGTGACAAACCAAAGTAGGCATATGCCAGAAACCATGACCAAAAGAATTTCATAGTGTGTGGTCAATGTAGAAAACGCATAACACGAGTCACAAATGTTTAGAGGGGGAAGCAATGGGTTGGGAACAGTAATTATCAACAGGCAAGTACAAAGCCCTTCGATTAGTGGCACGGTGTGTCTAGCCAGCACGGTGACCAACCAAAGGATGCATACGTCACTGACTATGACAAAAGAAGTCCACTATGTGTCATCAACATTGACAACTCATAAGACGAGTCAGAAATGGTCAGAGGGAGAGACAATGGTTTGGTAACCCTATTTATTGATTAAAAAGGACAAATAACTTCAATTCTTAGTGGCACAGTGTGGCTTCTATGCACACCNGGTGTGTCTAGCCAGCACGGTGACCAACCAAAGGATGCATACGTCACTGACTATGACAAAAGAAGTCCACTATGTGTCATCAACATTGACAACTCATAAGACGAGTCAGAAATGGTCAGAGGGAGAGACAATGGTTTGGTAACCCTATTTATTGATTAAAAAGGACAAATAACTTCAATTCTTAGTGGCACAGTGTGGCTTCTATGCACACCAAACAACCAAACTGGGCATCTGTCACTGACCATGACCAAAAATTTCTAGTATGGGTGGTCAACGTTCACAACCCATAACAAGATTCACAAATGGTCAGAGGGGGAAACAATGGTTTCGGAATATACGTTGTCAACTATCAAGTACAACGACCTTCAATAAGTAGCAGCACGGTGTGGCTACCATGCACAATGACCGACCAAAGTAGGCATATGTACTGCCTTTGACCGAAGAAATCCGTTGTGTGTGGTCAACGTTGACAACTCATAATACGAGTCACATATGGTTAGAGGGGGAAACAATGGGTTGGGAATACCAGGTATCAACTAGCGAGCACAATGATCTTCAATAAGTAGTGGGACGGTGTGGCTACCATGTACGATAAAAAACCAAAGTGGGCATGTGTCACTGACCATAACCAAGGAATTGCACTATGTGTGGTCAACTTTGACAACTCATACCACAAGTCACAAATGGTCAAAGGGGGAAACAATGGTTTGTGAATACTAGTTATGGATTAGCAAGTACAAAGAACTTCAACATGTAGTCGCACAGTGTGGCTACCATGCACAGTGACCAACCAAAGTATGCATATGTCACTGAACATGACCGAAGATTTTCACTTCCTGTGGTCATTGTTGACAACTCACAACAAGAGTCGTAGATAGTCAGAGGGGGTAACACTGGTTTGGGAATACTGTCCATGTACTAGAAAGCACAACGACCTTCAGTATGTACAGACACAGCGTGGCAACCATGTACAGTGACAAAACAATGTAGGCATATGCCACGAACCATGACCAAAATACTTCCACAGTGAGTGATCAACGTTGAAAACTCATAAACGAGTCACAAATGGTCAGACAGGGAAACAATGGGTTGGGAACACTAGTTATGAACTAGCATGTACAAAGAATTTCAACAAGTAGTGGCACGGTGTGGCTAGCGTGCGCAGCGACAAACCAAAGGATGAATAACTTTGACCAAAGAAATCCACTATGCGTGGTCAACATTGGCAACTCATAACACGAGTCACAAATGGTCAGAGGGAGAGACAACGGATTAGAAAACCTATGTATCGACTAGAAAGGACAGAGAACTTCAATACGTAGTGGCACGCTGTGGCTACTTTGCACACCAAACAACCAATCTAGGCATATGTCACTGACCATGACCAAAAAATTTCAGCAACGGTGTGGCTGCCATGTACAATGACCAAACAAAGTAGGCATGTGTTACTAACCATGAGAATAGAATGTCAGTATGGGTGGTCAACTTTGACAACTCTGAACACGAGTCAGAAATGGTCTTAGGGGGAAACAATGGGTTGTGAATACTAGTTATCGATTAGCAAGTACAAAGACCTTCAATATGTAGTGGCACAGTGTGGCTACCATGCACAGTGACCAACCAAAGTTTGCATATCTCACTGACCATGTTCGGAAAATTTTCACTTCATGTGGTCAACGTTGACAGCTAACAACAAGAGTCACAGATAGTCAGAGGGAGTAACAATGGTTTGGGAACACTCGCTATCAACTAGAAAGCACAAATACCTTCAGTAGGTAGTGACACGGCGTGGCAACCATGTACAGTGACAAACCAAAGTAGGCATATGCCACTGACCGTGACCAAAAGAATTTCACAGTGTGTGGTCAACGTTGAAAACTCATAACACGAGTCACCAATGGTTAGAGGGGGAAAGAATGGGTTTGGAACACTAGTTATCAACTAGCATGTACACAGACCTTCAACAAGTAAGGGCACGATGTGGCTAGCGTGCACAGTGACCACACAAAGGATGCATACGTCACTGACTATGACCAAGGAAATCCCCTACATGTGGTCAACATTAACAACTCATAGCACAAGTCACAGATGGTCGGAGGGAGAGACAATGGTTTAAGAACCCTATGTATCTACTATAAAGGACAAAGAACGTCAATACGTAGTGGTACGGTGTGGCTACTATGCACACCGAATAACCAAACTAGGCATATGTCACTGTCCATGACCAAAGAATTTCAGTATGGGTGGTCAACGTTCACACGCCATAACACGAGTCACAAATGGTCAGAGGAGGAAACAATGATTTCCAAATATACGTTTTCAACTAGCAAGTAAAACGACCTTGAATAAGTAGTAGCAAGGTGTGTGTGTCATGCACAATGACCGACCAAAGTAGGCATATGTACAACTTTTGACCAAAGAAATCCGTTGTGTGTGGTCAACGTTGACAACTCATAACATGAGTCACAAATGGTCAGAGGGGGAAACAATGGTTTGGGAACACCAGGTATCAACTTGCAAGCGCAAGGACCTTCATCAAGTAGTGGCTCGATGTGGATACCATGTACAATGACAAACCAAAGTAGGCATGTGTCACTGACCATGACCAAACAATGTCACTTTGTGTGGTCAACTTTGACAACTCATAACACAAGTTGTAAATGGTCAGAGGGCGGAAACAATGGTTTGTGAATACTAGTTATCAATTAGCAAGTACAAATACTTTCAATATGTAACATGGCACGGTATGGCTACCATGCACATTGACCAACCAAAGTATGCATATGTCACTAACCATGACCAAAGAACGTCACATCTTGTGATCAACATTGACAACTCACAACAAGAGTTACAGATAGTCAGAGGGGGTAACAATGGTTTGGGAACAGTGGCTTTCAACTAGAAAGCATAAATACCTTCAGTAAGTAGTGGCACGGCGTGGGAACCATGTACAGTGACAAAGCAATGTAGGCATATGCCACTAACAATGACCAAACAATTTTCACAGTGTGTGGTCAGCGTTGAAAACACATAACACGAGTCACAAATGGTGAGAGGGGGAAACAATGGGTTTGGGAACACTATTTATCAACTAGGAAGTACAAACACTTTCAAGAAGTATGGGCGGTGTGGCTAGAATGCAGAAACCAAAGGATGCATACGTCACTGAATTTGACCAAAGAAATCACTATGTGTGGTCAACACTGACAACTCAGAACACGAGTCGCAAATGGCCAGAGGGAAAAGCAATGGTTTGGAAAACTTATGTATCAACTAGAAAGGACACAGTAGTTCAATACGTAATGGCACACTGTGGCTACTATGCACCCCGGACAACCAAACTAGGCATATGTCACTGACCATGACCAACGAATTTCAGTAACGGTGTGGCTGCCATGTACAATGACCAACCAAAGTAAGCATGTGTTACTGACCATGACCAAAGAATGTCACTATGGGTGGTCAACTATGAAAACTCATAACACCAGGAAAAAATGGTCAGAGGGGGAAACAATGGTTTATGAATACTAGTTATCGATTAGCAAGTACGAAAACGTTCAATATGTAGTGGCACAGTGTGGCTACCATGCACAGTGACAAACAAAAACATGCATATCTTACTGACCATGTCCAGAAAATTTCACTTCATGTGGTCAATGTTGACAACTCACAACAAGAGTCACAAATAGTCAGAGGGAGTAACAATGGTTTGGGAACACTGGCTATCAACTAGAAACCACAAATACCTTCAGTACGTAGTGACACGGCATGGCAACCATGTACAGTGACAAAGCAAAGTAGGCATATGCCATTAATCATGACCAAAAGAATTTCACAGTGTGTGGTCAACATTGAAAACTTATAACACGAGTCATAAATGGTCAATGGGGGAAAAAATGGGTTGGGAACACTAGTTATCAACTAGCAAGTACAAAGACCTTCAACAAGTAGTAGCACGGTGTGGCTAGCATGCACAGTGACCAGCCAAAGTATGCATACATCACTGACTATGACCAAAGAAGTCCACTATGTGTGGTCAACATTGACAACTCATAACACGAGTCACACATGTTCGGAGGGAGAGACAATGGTTTGGGAACCTTATGTATCGACTACAAAAGACAAAGAACTTAAACACGTAGTGGCACGGTGTGGCTACTATGCACACCGAACAACCAAACTAGGCATATGTCACTGACCATGACCAAAGTGTTTCAGTATGGGTGGTCAACATTCAAAACCCATGGCACGAGTAAAAAATGGTCAGAGGAGGAAACAATGATTTCCGAATATACGTTTTCAACTAGCAAGTAAAACGACCTTCAATAAGTAGTAGCACATTGAGGCTACCATGCACAATGACCAACCAAATTAGGCATATGTACTACCCTGGACCAAAGAAATCCGTTGTGTGTGGTCAACATTGAAAACTCATAATACAAATCACAAATGGTCAGAGGGGAAAACAATGGGTTGGGAATACCAGGTATCAACTAGTAAGCACAAGGACCTCCAATAAGTAGTGGGAAGGTGTGGCTACCATGTACAATGATGAACCAAAGTACACATGTGTCACTGACCATGACCAAAGAATGTCACTATGTGTGGTCAACTGTGACAACTCAAAACACGAGACACAAATGGTCAGAGGGGGAAATAATGAATTCTGAATACTATTTATCAATTAGCAGTACAAATTCTTTCAACATGAAGGGGCACAGTGTGGCAACCATGCACATTGGCCAACCAAAGTATGCATCTGTCACTGACCATGACCATAAAATTTCACTTCATGTGGTCAATGTTGACAACTCACAACAAGAGTCACAGATGGTCAGAGGGGGTACCAATGGGTTGCGAACACTGGCTATCAACTAGAACACACAAAGACCTTCAGTACGTAGTGACACGGCATGGCAACCATGTACAGTGACAAAACAAAGTAGGAATATGCCATTAACCATGACCAAAAGAGTTTCACAGTTTGTGGTCAACGTTGAAACTCATAATACGAGTCACAAATGATCAGAGGGGAAAAAAAATGGGTTGGAAACGGTAGTCATCAACCAGTAATTACAAATACCTTCAACAAGTAGGGGCATGGTGTGGCTAGAGAGCACAATGACCAACCAAAGGATGCATACATCACTGACTATGACCAAACAAGTCCACTATGTGTGGTCAACATTGACAAATCATAACATGAGTCAAAAATGGTCAGAGGGAGAGACAATGGTTTGCAAACCCTATGTATCTACTATAAAGGACAAAGAACTTCAATACGTAGTGGCACGGTGTGGCTACTATGCAAACCGAACAACCAAACTAGGCATATGTCACTGACCATGACCACAGAATTTCAATATGGGTGGTCAACGTTCACAACCCATAACACGAGTCACAAATGGTCAAAGGGGGGAACAATGGTTTGTAAATATTAGTTTTCAAGTAGCAAGTACAACGACCTTGAATACGTAGTAGCAGCGTGTGGGTGCCATGCACACTGACAGACCAAGTTGCCTTTGACCAAAGAAATCCATCATGTGTGGTCAACGTTGACAACTCATAACACGAGTCACAAATGGTCAGAGAGGGAAACAATGGTTTGAGAACACCAGGTATCAACTTGCAAGCGCAAGAACCTTCAATCAGTAGTGGCTCCGTGTGGATACCATGTACAATGACCAACCAAAGTAGTCATGTGTCAGTGACCATGACCAAACAATGTCACTATGTCGTCAACTTTGACAAATCATAGCACGAGTCACAAATGGTCACAGGGGGAAACAATGGTTTGTGAATACTATTTATCAATTAGCAGTACAAAGTCCTTCAACATGTAGGGGCACAGTGTGGCTACCATGCACATTGACCAACCAAGTATGCATATGTCACTGACCATGACCAAATAAATTCACTTCATGTGGTCAATGTTGACAACTCACAACAAAAGTCACAAATAGTTAGAGGGAGTAACAATGGTTTTGGAGCATTGGCTATCAACTAGGAAGCACAAAGACCTTCAGTAGGTAGTGACACACCGTGGCAACCATGTACAGTGACAAACCAAAGTAGGCACATGCCACTAACCATGATTAAACGATTTTCACAGTGTGTGGTCAATGTTGAAAACTCGTAACACGAGTCACAAATGGTCAAAGGGGGAAAACAATGGGTTGGGAACAGTAGATATCAACTAGAAAGTACAATGACCTTTAGCAATTAGTGGCACGGTGTGGCAAGCGTGCACAGTGACCAGCCAAAGGATGCAAACATCACTAACTATGACCAAACAAGTCCACTATGTGTGGTCAACATTGACAACTCATTACACAAGTCACAAATGGTCAGAGGGAGAGACAATGGTTTAAGAACCTTATGTATCGACTACAAAGGAAAAAGAACTTCAATACGTAGTGGCACGATGTGGCTACTATGCACACTGAACAAAAAAACTAGGCATATGTCACTGACCATAACCAAAGTATTTTAGCATGGGTGGTCAACGTTTACAACCCATGGAACGAATAAAAAATGGTCAGAGGGGGAAACAATGGTTTCCGAATATTAGTTTTTATCTAGCAAGTAAAACGACCTTCAATAAATACTAGCCCGCTGTGGCTACCATGCACAATGACCGACCAAAGTAAGCATATGTACTACCTTTGGCCAAATAAATCCACTGTGTGTGGTCAACTTTGACAAATCATAATACGAGTCACAAATGTTCAGAGGGTGAAATAATGGTTTGGGAACACCAGGTATCAACTAGCAAGCACACGGACCTTTAATAAGTAGTGGCACGGCGTGGCTACCATGTACAATGACCAACCAACGTAGGCATATGTCTCTGACCATGACCAAATAATGTCACTATGTGTGGTCAACTATTACAACTCATAACACGAGTCACAAATTGTCACAGGGGGAAACAATCATTTGTGAATACGAGCAAGTATAAAGACCTCCAATTTGTAGAGGCACAGTGTGGCTACCATGCATAGTGACCAACCAAAGTATGCATATGTCACTGATCATGACCAAAGAATTTCACTTCATGTGGTCAATGTTCACAACTCACAACAAGATTCACAGATGGTCAGAGGGGTTGACAATGGTTTGGGAACACTGGCTATCAACTAGAAAGCAATAAGACCTTCAGTACAAAGTGACACGGCGTGGCAACCATGTAGAGTGACAAACCAAAGTAGGCATATGCCACAAACCATGACCAAAAGAATTTCACAACGCGTGGTCAACGTTGAAAACTCATAACATGAGTCACAAAAGGTCAGCGGGGGAAACAATGGGTTGGGAACACTAGTTATCCACTATCAGGTACAAAGACCTTCAACAAGTAGTGGCACGGTTAAGGCTGCACACCAAATCCTATGATTTGTGAATAAAAATTTTGAACCTGGATCCGGAGTCGGATTTGGGGATCCAAATCCTTTATCGATGTTTGATCCGGGATGCGGGGATATTTTTTTCCACTAGTTTCAACTTGAAAAACATAGGTTTATGTGGCAAAAAAGAGGTGTTTTACTTGCAATAACCTGTAGGATTTTGAGACGATTCGTGAATCCTTAGGATTTGTAAATCCAGATTTATATTTGTGAATCAAAGCCAGACCTGGATTTCGATTCCTGAATCCAAATCCAATCTTAGTTCCGGGAATCTTACCCGGTTTGCACCCTTAGGCACGGTGTGGCTAGCGTGAATAGTGACCAGCCAAAGGATGCATACGTCAGTTAGTATGACCAAAGAAGTCCACTATGTGTAGTCAACATTGACAACTCATAATACGAGTCACAAATGGTCAAAGGAAGAGGCAATGGTTTGCGATCCCTATGTATCGACTAGAAAGGACAAAGAACTTCAATACGTAGTGGCACTGTGTGGCTACTTTGCACACCAAACAACCAAACCAGGCATATGTCACTGACCATGACCAAAGAATTTCAGTATGGGTGGTCAACGTTCACAACCCATAACACGAGTCACAAATGGTCAGAGGGGGTAAACAATGGTTTCGGAATATTAGTTTTCAACTAGCAAGTATACAACCTTCAATAAGTAGTAGCACGGTGTGGCTACCAAGCACAATGACAGACCAAAGTAGGCATATGTACTGCCTGTGACCAAAGAAATCTGCTGTATGTGGTCAACGTTCACAACTCATAATACGAGTCACAAATGGTCAGAGGGGGTAACAATGGTTTGGAAACACAAGGTATCAACTAGCAAGCACAGGGACCTTCAATACATAGTGGCACGGAGTGGCTACCATGTTCAATGACCAACCAAAGTAAGCACGTGTCACTGACCATGACCAAAGAATGTCACTATCTGTGGTCAACTTTGACAACTCATACCACAAGTCACAAATTGTCAAAAGGGGAAATAATGGTCTGTGAATAAAAGGTATCCATTAGCAAATACAAACACCTTCAATGTGTAGTGGCACAGCGTGGCTACCATGCACAGCGACCAACCAAAGTATGCATATGTCACTGACCATGACCAATCAATTTCACTTCATGTGGTCAACGTTGACAACTCACATCAAGAGTCACATATAGTCAGAGGGGATAACAATGGGTTGGGAAACACTCGTTTCCAGCAAGAACGCACAAAAACCTTCAGTATGTAGTGACACCGCGTGACAACCATGTACAGTGACAAACCAAAGTAGGCATATGCCACTAACCATGACCAACAAAAAATCACAGTGTGTGGTCAACGTTGAAAACTCATAACACGAGTCACAAATGATCACAGGGGAAACAATGGGCTGGGAACACTAGTTATCAACTAGCAAGTACAAAGACCTTCATCAAGTAGAGGCATGGTGTGGCTATCATGCACAGTGACCAACCAAAGGATGCATATGTCACTGACCATGACCAAAGAATTTCACTTCATGTGGTCAACGTTGACAACTCACAACAAGAGTCACAGATAGTCAGAGGGACTAACAATGGTTTGGGAACACTGGCTATCAACTTGAAAGCACAACGACTGTCAGTATGAAGTGACACGGTGTGGCTATCATGTACAGTGACAAACCAAGGTAGGCATATGCCACTAACCATGACTAAAAGAATTTCACAGCGTGTGGTTAACGTTGAAAACTCATAACACGAGTCACAATTGGTCAGAGGGAGAAACAATGGGCTGGGAATACTAGTTATCCACTAGCAAGTACAAAGACCTTCAACAAGTAGTGGCACGGTTAAGGCTGCACACCAAATCCTATGATTTGTGAATAAGATTCGTGAACCTGGGTCCGGAATCGGATTTGGGGATGCAAATCCTTTGTCAAGATTCCATCCGGGATTTGGGGATCTTTTTTCCACTAGTTTCAACTTTGAAAACATGGTTCTTTGTGTTAAATAAGAGGAGTTTTATTCCGATAACCTGTAGGATTCAGAAACGATTCGTGAATCCTTAGGATTTGCGAGTCCAGATCTGGATGCGTGATTTAAAGCCAGACCTGGATTTGGATTCGTGAATCCAAATCCAATCTTAGATCCGGGAATCTTACCTGGTGTGCACCCTTAGGCACGGTGTGGCTGGCGTGCACAGTGACTAGCCAAAGGATGCATACCTCAGTGAGTATGACCAAAGAAATCCACTATGTGTGGTCAACATTGACAACTCATAACACGAGTCACGAATGGTCAAAGGAAGAGACAATGGTTTGCGATCCCTATGTATTGACTAGAAAGGACAAAGAACTTCAATATGTACTGGCACTGTGTGGCTACTTTGGACACCAAACAACCAAACCAGGCATATGTCACTGACCATGACCAAAGATTTTCAGTATGGGTGGTCAACGTTCACAACCCATATCACGATTCACAAATGGTCAGAGGGGGGAAACAATGGTTTAGGAGTATTAGTTTTCAACTAGCAAATACACAACCTTCAATAAGTAGTAGCATGGTGTGATTACGATGCACAATGACAGACCAGAGTAGGCATATGTAACGCCTGTGACCAAAGAAATCCGCCATGTTTTGTCAACATTGACAACGCATAATACGAGTCACAAATGGTCAAAAGGGGTAACAATGGTTTGGAAACACCAGGTGCATACTATCAAGCACATGCACCTTTAATAAATAGTGGCACGGTGTGGCTACCATGTACAATAACCAACCAAAGTAGGCATATGTGACTGACCATGACCAAAGAATGTCAGTATCTGTGGTCAACTTTGACAAATCATTTCAGAAGTCACAAATTGTCTAAGGGGGAAACAATGGTGTGTGCATAATAGCTATCGATTAGCAAATACAAACACCTTCAATATGTAGTGGCACAGCATGGCTACCATGCACAGCGACCAACCAAAGTATGCATATGTCACTGACCATGACCAAAGAACTTCACTTCATGTGGTCAACGTTGACAACTCACAACAAGAGTCACTTATAGTCAGAGGGGGTAACAAAAAGTTGGGAAACAGTGGCTATCATCTAGAAAGCACAAAGAATTTCATTACATAGTGACACAGCGTGACAAGCATGTACATTGACAAGCCAAAAGTAGGCATATGCCACTAACCATGACCAAATGAATTTCATAGTGTGTGGTCAACATTGAAAACTCATAACACGAGTCACAAATGGTCACAGGGGAAACAATGGGTTGGGAACACTAGTTTTCAACTAGCAAGTACAAAGACTTTCATCAAGTAGAGGCACGGTGTGGCTAGCATGCACAGTGACCAACCAAAGGATACATACGTCACCGACTTTGACCAAAGAACTCCACTATGTTTGGTCAACATTGAAAACTTATAACACGAGTCACAAATGGTCACAGGAAGAGACAATGGTTCATGAACCCTATGTATCGACTAGAAAGTACAGAGAACTTTGATATGTAGTGGCACGGTGTGGCTACTATGCACACCGGACAACCAAACTAGGCATATGTCACTGACCATGACCAAAGAATTTCAGTATGGGTGGTCAACGTTCACAACCCATAACACAAGTCACAAATGGTATGAGGGGGAAACAATGGTCTTGGGTTATTAGTTTTCAACTAGCAAATAGAACGGCGTTGAATAAGTAGTAGCATGGTGTGCAAACCATGCACAAAAGCCCAGAAAAGTAGGCATATGTACTGCATTTGACCAAAGAAATCCGCTGTGTGTGGTCAACGTTGATAACTCATAATATGAGTCACAAATGCTTAGAATGGGAAACAATGGTTTGTGAATCCTAGTTAACGATTGGCACGTACAAAGACCTTCAATATGTAGTGGCACACTGTCCGTACCATGCATAGTGACCAACCAAAGTATGCATATGTCACTGACCATAACCAAAGAACTTCACTTCATGTGGTCAACACTGACAAATCACAACAAGAGTCACAGTTAGTGAGAGAGGTAAAAATGGTTTGGGAATCCTGGCTACCAACTAGAAAGCACAAAGACCTTCACAACATGGTGACACGGCGTGGCAGCCATGTACAGTGATAAACCAAAGTAGGCATATGCCACTACCCGTGAACAAAAGACTTTCACATTGTGTGGTCCACTTTCAAAACTCATAACTCCAGTCACAAATGGTCAGAGGGCGAAACAACGGGTTGGGAACACTAGTTGTCAACTAGCAAGAACAAAGACCTTCAACAAGTACTGTCACAGTGTGGCTAGCGTGCATAGTGACCAACCAAAGGATGCATACGTCACTGACTATGACCAAAGAAGTCCACTAAGTGTGGTCAACATTGACAACTCATAACACAAGTCACAAATGGTCAGAGGGAGAGACAATTGTTTGGGAACCCTATGTATTGACTAGAAAAGACAAAGAACTTCAATACGTAGTGGCACGGTGTGGCTATTGCTGGCTTCAGGATGAGTGTACACCCTGGAAGGTCCGTAGCAGTTGCTAGTTCACACCACCAACTGTTTTCAAACAGACTGAAACTGTGGAGGCAACTGGTTCCAATGATGGCAGGAAACGTTTGAGAGAGTGAGGCAATAGCATTGGCCTCAACTGACTGGGAATGAACATCGTTTTTTTAATCAAGACTCACAAGCACTGGAATTTTATAGCCACTGGTCTAAGCTTCCCAGAACACCAAAACATGCCTGATTTGGAGCTTCCTAGCATATTCTATGGCTTCTAGGGTGGCCCTTGGTAGGCTGTCCTTTTCCCACCTAGGAAGGCATCCCTTCCTTCCTCTAGAAGGTTTTGGCCCTTCCTTAGATTCCTCAGTTTGCTTCTAGTAGGAGGAAAGGTGTCCAGAAGACTTAGACACTTCTAGATGCCTTGTAGGACAATTCACCCTTTCTAGAAGGTGTACAGCCTTCCTGGACCCTCTCCTAGCCTTCTAGAAACTTAAAGAGGAACTCCAGGTTGAGCTATCTTCCTGGCATCTATTTTCCACCTCCCTTGAGGCAGGGCAGAATTTCATCTTCTGGGACTTGAACGTGGGCCCTTGCGTTTAGAGGTGGACACCATCAACCACTAAACCACCTTGGCTTGTCTCTTTGGTGCTCCTTTTTGGAGCCACTCGTGCCATTGTGAGGAGCATTAGTCCAACAATCTCGCCCTTGCGCATGACCCATGGCAGTTGTCCATGCTCAGCCTGCAACTGAAGAGCCTTTCTTCTCATGGGAGGTGAGCTCATACTTTATTGCTCCCTCCCTCTCAGCCCCATCCTTCTTGTGTTGTACCTCCTTCAGGCTCCTCTTGCGTGAAGAAGACGTGTGCGAACCCAGTCCATATGTCCTTTTCGGCATTGTATCTCTTTGTCCTTCTTTGCACACGGATGCTCGTGCGGGGCTCTTGAGGCGGTTGTTCTTATTGCTGTCTCCTTTTGGCATCATCGTCTCCAAGTGCCTGCTCCCACTCTCTAAGAGATCTTGGAGACATCGGTCGACTCCCCAACTCCACGTCCATTTTCGGTGATCCAGATTCCTCATCCGAACTGGCCAACCTAAATTCTGCCACTCGCGCATCCCTTGGGCGATTGTCTACAGCTTGCGCTGCTCCAACGACGTCACCCTTATTCACTTCCTCCGGCGGCTCCCCCTTGAGGAGTGGCAACCACTCCCCCCTCTTGGAGAGACCTGCCTCCTTGTCCGTCCAACTGCCTTTCTCCTAGAACGTGACATTGCGAGTCTGCACAATCTGCTGCCTCCTTGGGTCAAAGAGCCGGTACGCCTTGCTTCTGCTCTCATATCCAAGGAAAGTACACCATTGGGTTCATGGGTCCAGCTTGCTCTGTCCTTCATGTGCCTGCACAACCGCATGTGCAACACAACCAAACGTGTGGAGGTGGCCCACTGCCGGCTTCCTTCCGCTCCACACCTCTTGTGGCATCTTCCACGCCTTGCTCTCCTTGTCCTTCAGCGGCTTGGTCGGCGTGAGATTCATGATATAGGCTGTTTTCCTTGTCGCCTCCGCCCAATAGCGTTGTGTAAGGCCAGCGTCGCTCAACATGGATCGCACCATGTTAAGAATTGTATGATTCACTCTCTTTGTGACGCCAATCTGTTGTGGGGAGTTTGGAGTTGTTTTCTGCCTCTCAATCCCCTTGCTCTCATCCACCCAAGGCATCCCGCATATATGCTGCCGTTGTCACTCCGGAACGCCTTCACCTTCAACTCTGTTTGCCGCTCCACATCTGCCACAAACACCTGCATGCACGCAAGGACCTCGCTCTTCTGCTTCATTTGGTAGAGGTAGAGTTTCCGGCTTTGGTCATCGATGGAGGTGAGGAAGTAGCAAGCTCCGCCGATGGAGCTCTCAAGCGGTCCATACACATCTGTGTCTACCACGGCCAGGTTTTCCAATGCACGCGTCCCCTTGGATACAAACGGCTGCTGCGTTGATTTGCCAATCATGCATGGCTCACACATGGTCTCCTTGCTTCCATCAAGACCGCTGATTTGGAGACACCACACCACTTCCCTCTTAGCCATATCCTTCACTATCGATGGAGGAATGTGGCAGAGTCGGCGGTACCATAGGTCCAGGTCTCCTCCATCCTTCGTTGCAAGATTGGCGGCGTTGGATCCCGCCCGGTTTCTGAGGATCTTCACGCGTAGCAGGTACAAGTCGTCCTCCCTCTAGGCACGCGCAATCACCTCATCTTTTCCCTCCTTGTGGATGACGGCCTCCTTCTTTGTGAAGACCACCTCAAGTCCCTTGTCGCTAAGGCGGGTGACGGAGAGCATGTTTGCCCCAAAGTTGGGCATATGCAGCACATCGTGGATTGTGCTCGTGACAGGTTTGCCATTCACAATTGACTCAATGCGGATGTTCCCCTCACCGGCGCCCACCTCTGTTTTTCCATTGGCCACCGTCATGCGTCTCTTCGAGGCGCCGTAGGTGACAAATGCCGCCCTGTTGCATTGCGTGTGGCGGCTTGATCCAGAGTCAATGACGGCAACTCCCGGATCCTTCAAGGTGGTTGAGTTGTACGCCATACGGGCGTGCTAATCTTTCTTCCCGCCCCGCTGCAACCCATCTGTTTCCTTCTTGGGATAGTTGCGCACGTAGTGACCCTCCTTGTCAGAGTTGAAGCACTCCCCCTTCTTGTCACCCTTCTTGGTGCCCTGTTTGGCACCCTTCCACTGGTCTCTACTTTGAGGATGAGTCGTGTAAGCTGAAATTGATGCCACTTCACTCTCTCGAACGCCACATCAAACCCACTCATTGCACACGTACTCAACAACCTCCGGGTTCTTCAGCTCGTCGGAAGGCCAGCCACCAAGGACTGTGATCATGGGACTACAGCTGTCTGGAAAGGCCAGAAGGAGGATCATACCTTGCAACTTAGAGCTGACCTCCCAGCCAGTGGCCACACACTCCGTTGCAAGCGAGTCAATCTTCTGCATGATCTCCATGACATTGTCGCCTTTGTTGGCGCAGGGGCTGACGAGCCATTTGAAGATGAATAGCTGATTGGCAAGGTTGCTTGACTGGTAGATGGAGCACAGTTTTGACCATGCTTCTGCGGCCAGGGTGCATCCTTTGATGTGCCCAAGTTGTGGCGGGCATAACGCGGACACAAGGAGCGCCAACGCCTTTTTTTTGCACTTCTTGTATGCCTCCTTTACCTCAATCGTTGCAGTCTGTGGCGGAGCAGTCTCACCACCCTTCACAAGCTCGAGCAGTCCCTTGTCGTTGAGGAAGACCTCAAACTGCCACCTCCACAAGGCAAAGCCTGTCCCATCAAACTTAAGGACAACGCGGCTGCTCTCTTGCTCGCTGGTCTCCATGTCTTGCTGTTTGGAAGTGAAATCAAGCTGGTTTTGAACGCCTTAGAGGCCTGGGCCCATAAACCTTTGTTGGCCTGAGGGTGAGTGTGCACCCTTGAAGGTCCCTAGCAGTGGCTGCTTCACACCACCAACTGTTTTTGGAGAGACTGAAACTGTGGAGGCAACTGGTTCCAAGGATGGCAGAAAAATGATCAGAGAGTGACGCAATAGTTTTGGCCTCAAATGACTAGGAATGAACACCTTTTTTTTTACTAAGACTCACAAGAAGTGGCATTTTTTAGCCACTGATCTAAGCTTTCCAGAACATCAAAGCATGTCAGATTTGGAGCTTCCTAGCAGATTCTATAGCTTCTAGAGTGGCCCTTGGTAGGCTGTCCTTTTCCCACCTAGGAAGACATCCCTTCCTTCTTCTTGAAGCTTCTGCCCCTTCCTACATTCCTCAGCTTGCTTCTAGTAGGGGGGAAGGTGTCCAGAAGACTTAGACACTTCTAGATGCCTTATAGGACAAGTCAACCCTTCTAGAATGTGTGTCACCTTCCTGGACCCTCTCCTGGCCTTATATAAACTCAAACAGGAACTCTAGAGGTTGAGCTAGCTTCCTTTCATCTATTTTCCACGTCCCTTGAGGCATGGCAGAATTTCATCTTGTGGGCTTTGAACCCGGGCCCCTCCCTCTAGAGGTGGACACAATGAGCCACTAAGCCACCTTGGCTTGCCATTTTGGTGTTCCTTTTTGGAGTCAATCCTACCATGGTAAGGAGCATTAGTCCAACAGCTACTATGCACACTGAAAAACCAAACTAGGCATTTGTCACTGACCATAACCAAAGAATTTCAATATGGGTGGTCAACGTTCACAACCCATAACACGAGTCACAAATGGACAGAGGGGGAAGTTATGGTTTTGGAATATTAGTTTTCAACTAGCAAGTACAACGACCTTCAATAAGTAGTAGCACGATGTGGCTACCATGCACAATGACCGGCCAAAATAGGCATATGTACTACCTTTGACAAACGAAATCCGCTGTGTGTGGTCAATGTTGACAACTCATAACACAAGCAAGCAATGGTCAGAGGGGGAAACAACAATTTGGGAACACCAGGTATAAACTAGCAAGCACTGGGACCTTCAATATGTAGTGGCACGGTGTGGCTACAATGTACAATGACAAAATAAAGTAGGCATGTGTCACTGACAATGACCAAAGAATGTCACTATGTGTGGTCAACTTTGACAACTCATAACACAAGTCACAAAAGGTCAGAGGGGGAAACAATGGTTTGTGAATACAAGTAATCGATTAGCAAGTACAAAGACCTTCAATATGTGGTGGCACAGTGTGGATAGCATGCACAGTAACCAACCAAAGTATGCATATGTCACTGACCATTACCAAAGAAATGAACTTCATGTAGTCAACGCTCGTAAATCACATCAAGAGTCACAGATAGTCAGAGGGGATAACAATGGTGTGGGAACACCGGCTATCAACTAGAAAGCACAAAGTCATTCAGTACGTAGTGACAAAGCGGGGCAACCATGTACAGTGACAGACCAAAGTACGCATGTGCCACTAACCATGACCAAAGGAATTTCACAGTGTGTGGTCAATGTTGAAAACTGATAACACGAGTCAGGAATTGTTAGTGGGGGAAACAATCGGTTGGGGAAACTAGTCATCAACTAGCAAGTACAAACACCTTCAACAAGTAGTGGCACGGTGTGAGTAGCGTGCACAGTGACCAACCACAGGATGCATACGTCACTGACTATGATCAAAGAAATCCACTATGTGTGGTGAAGGTTGAAAACTCATAACACGAGTCACAAATCGTCAAACAAAGCAACAATGGTTTGGAAACCCTATGTATTGACTAGAAAGGACAAAGAACTTCAATACGTAGTGGCACAGTGTGGCTACTATGCACACCGAACAACCAAACCACGCATATGTCACTGACCATGACCAAAGAATTTCAGAATGGATGGTCAACGTTCACAACCCATAGCACGAGTCACAAATGGTAATGAGGGGAAATTATGGTTTCAAAATATTAGTTTTCAACTAGCAAGTACAACGGCCTTCAATAATTAGTAGCACGGTGTGGCTACCATGCACAATGACCAACCAAATTAGGCATATGTACTGCCTTAGACCAACAAATTCTGATGTGTGTGGTCAACTTTGACAACTCATAATACGATCCACAAATGGTCAGAGGGGGAAACAATGATTTGGGAACACCAGGTATCAGCTAGCAAGCACAGGGACCTTCAATAAGTAGTGGCACGGTATGGCTACCATGTACAATGACCAACCAAAGTAGGCATGTGTCACTGACCATGACCAAAGAATGTCACTATGTGTGATCAACTTTGACAACTCATAACACGAGTCACAAAGGGTCATAGGGGGAAACAATGGTTTGTGAATACCAGTTATCAATTAGCAAGTACAAATACCTTCAATACGTAGTGGCACAGTGTGGATACCATGCATAGTAACCAACCAATGTATGCATGTGTCACCGACCATGACCAACGAATTTCACTTCATGTGGTCAACGTTGACAACTCACAACAAGAGTCACAGATAGTCAGAAGGGGTAGCAATGGTTTGGGAACATGGGCTATCAACTAGAAAGCACACAGACCTTTGGTATGTAGTGACACGGCATGGCAAGCATGTATAATGACAAACCAAAGTACGCATATGCCACTAACCATGACCAAAGGAATTTCACAGTGTGAAGTCAACGTTGAAAACTGATAACACAAGTCACAAATGGTTAGAGGGGGAAACACTGGGTTGGGAAAACTAATTATCAACTAGTAAGCACAAACACCTTCAACAAGTAGTGGCACGGTGTGGCTAGCGTGTACAGTGACCAACCAAACGATGCATACATCATTGACTATGATCAAAGAAGTCCTCTATGTTTGGTCAACATTGACTACTCATAACACGAGTCACAAATGGTCAGAGGGAGAGACAATGGTTTGGGAGCCCTATGTATCGGCTAGAAATGACAAAGAACTTCAATACATAGTGGCACGGTGTGGCTACTATACACACCAAACAACCAAACTAGGCATATGCCACTGACCATGACCAAATAATTTCAGTATGGGTGGTCAACGTTCACAACCCACAACACGAGTCACAGATGGTCAGATGGGGAAACAATGGTTTCAGAATATTAGTTTTCAACTAGCAAGTACAACGACCTTCAATAAGTAGTAGCACACTGTGGCTACCATGCACAATGACTGACCAAAGTACACATATGTACTTGGCTATCAACAAGAAAGCACACAGACCTTTAGCATGTAGTGACACGGCGTGGCAACCATGTACAGTGACAAACCAAAGTAGGCATATGCCACTAACCATAACCAAAAGAATTTTTCTGTGTGTGGTCAACGTTGAGAACTCATACCATGAGTCACAAATGGTCATAGGGGGAAACAATGGGTTGGAAACACTAGTTATCAACTAGCAAGTACAAATAACTTCAACAAGTAGTGGCACAGTGTGGCTAGCGTGCAGAGTGACCAAACAAATGATGCATTTCACTGAGTATGACCAAAGAAGTCCACTATGTGTGGTCAACATTAACTCATAACACGAGTCTCAAATGGTCAGACGGGGAGAAAATGGTTTGGAAGCCCTTTGTACTGACTAGAGAGGACAAAGAACTTCAATACGTAGTGGCATGGTGTGGCTACTATACACACCAAACAACCAAACCATGCATATGTCACTGACCATGATAAACGAATTTCAGTATGGGTGGTCAACGTTCACTGCCCATAACAGGAGTCACAAATGGTTAAAGGGGGAAATCATGGTTTCAAAATATTAGCTTTCAACTTGCAAGTACAACGAGCTTCAATAAGTAGTAGCAGGGCGTGGCTATCATGCACAATGGCCGACCAAACTAGGCATATGTATTGCCTTAGAGCAACAAAATCCGCTGTGTGTGGTCAACGTTGACAACTCAATATACGATCCACAAATGGTCAGAGGGGGAAACAATAATTTGGGAACACCAGGTATAAACTAGCAAGTACAGGGACATTCAATAAGTAGTGGCACAGTGTGGCTACCATGTACAATGACCAACCAAAGTAGGCATGTGTTACTCACCATGACCAAAGAATGTCACTATGTGTGGTCAACTTTGACAGCTCATAACACGAGGCACAAATGGTCAAAGGGGGAAACAATGGTTTGTAATACTAGTTATCCATTATTAAGTACAAAGAGCCTCAATATGATTGGCACAGTGTGGATACCATGCACAGTGACCAACCAAAGTATGCCTATGTCACTGAAAATGACCAAAGAATTTCACTTCATGTGGTCAACGCTGACAACTCACAACAAGAGTCACAGATAGTCAGAGTGGGTTACAATGGTTTGGGAACACGGGCTATCAACTAGAAAGCACAAAGACCTTCAGTACATTATGACCAGCATGGCAACCATGTACAGTGACAAACCAAAGTAGGCATATTCCACTAACCATGACCAAAGCATATTCAGAGTGTGTGGTCAGCGTTGAAAACTGGTAACACGAGTCACAAATGGTCGGAGAGGCAAACAGTGGGTTGGGAACACAAGTTATCCACTAGCAATTACAAACACCTTGAACAAGTAGTGGCACGGTGTGGCTAGTGTGCACAGTGATCAAGCAAAGGATGCATACGTCATTGACTATGATAAAAGAAAACCACTATGTTTGGTCAACATTGACTACTCAGAACACGTGTGACAAATGGTCAGAGGGAGAGACAGTGGTTTGGGAACCCTATCCTTTTACTAGAAACGACAAAGAACTTCAATACGTAGTGGCACGGTGTGGCTGCTATACACACCAAAAAACCAAACTAGGCATATGTCACTGAACATGAGAAAAGAAGTTCAATATGGTCGGTCAACGTTCATAACCCATATCACAAGTCACAAATGGTCAGAGGGGGAAACAATGGTTTCGGAATATTACTTTTCAACTAGAAAGCACAACCACCTTCAATGAGTAGTAGCACGGTTTGGATACCATGCACAATGACCAACCAAAGTAGGCATATGTACTGCCTTTGAGCAGAGAAATCCGCTGTGTGTAGTCAACATTGAAAAACCATAATACGAGTCACAAATGGTCAGAGGGGGAAACAATGGTTTGGGAGCACTAGGTATAGACTAGCAAGCACAAGGACTTTCCATAAGTAGGGGCACGGTGTGGCTACCATGTACAATGACCAACCAAAGTAGGCATGTGTCACTAACCATAACCAAAGAATGTCACAATGTGTGGTCAACTTTGACAACTCATAACACGAGTCACAAATGGTCAGAGGGGGAAACAATGGTTTGTGAGTATTGGTTATTGATTAACAAATAGAATGCAGTGAAGCACGCATGAGAGTGGTAGTAGCAGAAGCAGGCAGAAGCATTGGACCATGCATGAGTACGTCAGCAAAGTGACGGAAGCAAGAGCGGTCCCAAGGAGTTAGTCCCAGAGCTTGAGAGAGGTTGATGTGTTAAGGAGAGGAGGTAGACAAGCTGCTGAGAGAAAGTGGGAGTGAGATGAGTGATAGCTGACTAAGCAGAGGAATGGGAGTGACGGAGCAAAAAACTGAGAACTCTGCAAGGCTGGCGAAGGCAGGGTATGCAAGGTGCGAGCAGAGCAAAGACACGGCAGCGAAGCCGCGGAACAAAAGGGAAACAGGATGGAGAGAACTGTTCTGGTTAATCTCGAGGGAATGAACGTCCTAGGTAATACATTGCAGAACAGAACAGGGGCATCACAACGGCTTCTTCTTTGCTATCCGGAAGCGATTGTGATGTGGTTGCAGTTATTAGGGCCGACTCGCCTCTAGGTCACTGGTCGTGACGGACAATCCGTTGGCGAGGTGGTGTGTAGTGGCTCAATGCCGAGCCTGGACCATTTCTTAAGATCATGGATTATCCGAGGGAAGATGTCAGTGTTGACTTCAACATTCCAACAGCCCCCCTTGAAGTCAACAGTGGGAGGAAGGTGATGCACAGGTGAGATTCGGGGTTTGCCAGATTGTAGAGAATCATTCATGTGGGTGTCGGATAAGTGGGCAAAGAGAGTGGTGAGTGGTGAGGATGAGTGCCTCCTTCAGATGTGCTTCAACCTAGTCCGTACCAAGAAGGGATATTGAGTCGAGGAGACCAAGTAGTACCTGTCAGAGATTGAACTTGGGAAATTGAAATCGTCCCAGGTTGAGGAGTAGTTCAACTCTCCATTGATGGTAGTTTGTGGAACCATCTCTTTTCCCGTGCACTTGGGAGGAGTCTCGTAGACACTCTGGAAGACGAGTGGCAATGTAGATCAGTGCGCTGTTGGGTGTTGAACAGTCAATGAAGTAAATCGGCTTCACTGAAGGTTGAACACAAAGGAGAGCATTGATCGTGTTGTTGCTCATGGTTTGTTCTAGTGCAGGGAATGCCGAATGGAAACGCTGATTCATCAAGGTTAGTTGTTGAGCTGACCTTGATGAGGATGCTGTTCCAAGGGGATACCGCCGAGATCTCATTCTCCTTGGCATGGTCCCTTAGAGAGGTGATTGTGAAGATGGTGGGTGCAAGAGATGGAGGGCGCTACCACAACGCCACTTCCCAATGAGTTCTCTGTCACAACAAACTCTAAGAGTCCAAGAGAATGCAGAGAGGCGCAGTCTTCTGAGTAGTCAGATCCACGCATACAGTACCTTGTTCCACCAGTTAGCTTGCTTGAGTAAGGAGACGGGTGGTGTCCGGTTCCATTGGTGCGACCTCGGTAGATTGCCCTTCTGCAACAAATGCAGGTGGTTGAGTGGTGGGATTGGGACCGCCCACAGTAAGGAAAATTTTCAGTGGTGCAGATGGAGGTGGATGAGTGAATTGAGAGTGAGGTGGACCCAGTGGTCAAACTTCGTGCGCTGGAGGAAGTTTTGGCGTAGGTGCAGGTTGTTGCAAGTCGGGCGATGCGATCGGACGGATATTTGTGCCGAGCAAAAGATGATGCGGAAGGCGGAGAAACGAGCAATGATTGAGTGGGAGCAGGGGCAAAATCACGTGCACTGCTGATGTTTTTTCCGTGGGAGTGATTCGTTGCAGAGCGGGCGATGCAACCGAGCGGATCCGTGTGCCAAGCAGAAGATGATACGGAAGGCAGAGAAGCGATTGATGATTTGAGTGGGCGCAGGGACGAGACCACGTGCGCTGCTGAAATAGAGGGATAGGATGCGGCAAGGGGAAGGCAGTGGCCAATGTGCCGCAAAAAATTGGCTGCCGGCGTGGGTGCAGGCTACTGCAAAGTGGGCAGCTGGCTCGTGCAAGTCTTTGTACTGGCCACAAATGGTGATGATGTGGAGTCTGAGGTTGATGATGGCAGAGCGGGCGCAGGGGCAAGCAGCGTGCACTGCAGGAAACTTTGGTGTGGGTGCAGGTTGTCGCGCAACAAGCGATGCAACCGGGCAGATCCTTGTGCCAAACGGAAAGCGATGCAGAGGAAAGAGGAGGCAGCTGATGGCTGAGTGGGTGGAGGAGCAGAACCACGTGCGTTCCAAAAAAAATCGTCGTGGGCGCAGGTTGTCGCAAAAAGGGCGATACGACCGAGCGGATCCTTGTGCCAAGCTGAGAGTGATACGGCGGCAAAACAGAAGAAGGCGGAGGTGGCGCGGACGATGCAGATGACAACGGGCAACGCAATAAGGGCAGTTGATGCAGGAGTTGGAGCAAGAGGTTGGGATGGTAATGACGATGACGCATGCAAAAAATGAAGATGAAGATGACGATGACGCGAGGGGAAGACCGATGAAGGGAGTGGCTGAGGGGGAGGATGGAGGTAGAGGATGGCGGTGCGGTGGGAGGCACGGGCGAGGCAACCGAGTGCTCTACTTTCAGGAGAGTGACGGCTTGTTCCCCAGTTGGCACGAGACCGACGGGCAGGGAGACTGGTGATGTCCGATATCCTGGTAGCTAGAGGAAGTTGGTTGCTACAGAACAAGTCATGCGGTGAGCAGAACCATGACTCTGCTGATTTCAGGAGAGTGACGGCTTGTTCCCCAGTTGGCTCGCAGTAGGAGCAGGAAGACTGATGGTGTCCGATATCCTGGTGGTGGGAGTTGCAGTGCTGCTGCTGACGATGTGAGAAGGCGGTGCGAGAATGCCGCTTGAGAGGAAGGATGCAGAGTAGCTGAGGAGGTTGAGACTGATGCAGTAGAGGCGGCTGATGAGAGGAGAAGGGTGGAGGTGCTTGTGGAGGCTGAGGAGATGAGCTGCAGTGGATGGCAAAGAGCAGGAAGCTTCCAGGTAGTTGATGGCAGGTAGCGACTCGGGAACTTCTTGCGGCTGTTGTAGACGACAAGTCACCAATAACTTGCCACGGGAACAGAATGGGTACACTGTTTCCTCAGGATGACATAGCATTTCTTCAGCACAAGGAGCACTCCAGGCGGTGCTGCTGATGTCAGCTATTGGCGAGGCAAAGAGGCGGAAAGCGATGATAGTGAAGGCACAGCAATATCGATCAGAGCGGTGGAGTAAGGATGGCGGTACAGCGATGACGAGGTCTTGGGACACCAGGTGTTGTTGCCTGATGCCCCGATACTAGTCGTGACCGACAATCCGTTGGCGGGCACGAGAATGGTAGTAGCAGAAGCAGGCAGTAGCATCGGACCAGGCACGATTACGTCAGCAAAATTACAGAAGCGAGAGCGGTCTCAATGAGTTAGTCGCAGACTTTGAAAGAGGTCGAGATGTGAGGGAGACAAGGTAGACGAGCTGCTGAGAGAAAGCGAGAGTGAGATGAGTGATAGCTGACTGAGCGAAGGAGTGAGAGTGACGGAGCAAAAAGCTGTGAACTGTGCAAGGCTGGCAAATGCAAGGTATGCAAGGTGAGGGCAGAGCGAAGACATGGCGGCTAAGCTGCGGAACCAAAGGGGAACAAGATGGAGAGAACTGTCATGGTTAAGTTCGGGGGAATGAATGTCCTCGGTAATAAATCGCAGAACAAAACAGGGGCATCATAACGGCTTCTTCTTCGCTATTCGGACGCGATTGCGTCGTGGTCGCACTCATTAGGGGCGACTCGCCTCTAGGACACTAGTCGTGACCAACAATTTGTTGACGAGGTGGTCCATAGCAGCTGAATGCCAAGCCTGAACCATTTATTGAGATCTTGGATTATCCGAGGGAAGATGTCAGTGTTGACTTGAACATTCCAACACAAAGACCTTCATAATGAAGTGGTGCAGTGTGGCTACCATGCCCAGTGACCAACCAAAGTATGCAGATGTCACTGACCATGACCAAAGAATTTCACTTCATGTGGTTAACGATACAACTCAGAACAAGACTCACGGATATTCAGAGGGGGTAAGAATGGTTTGGGAACATAGGCTATCAACTAGAAAGCAGAAAGACCTTCAGTACGTAGTGACACGACGTGGCAACCATGTACAGTGACAAACCAGAGTAGGCATATGCCACTAACCACAACCAAAAGAATTTCACTGTGTATGGTCAACGTTGAAACTCATAACACGAGTCACACATGGTCGGATGGGGAAACAATGGGTTGGGAACACATGTTGTCAACTAGAAAGTACAAATACCTTCAACACGAAGTGGCATGGTGTGCCTAGTGTGCACAGTGACCAACCAAAGGATGCATATGTCACTGACTATGACCAAAACATTCCACTATGTGTGGTCAACATTGACAACTTGTAACACAAGTCACAAATTGTCAGAGGGAGAAACAATGGTCTGGGAACCCTATGTATTGAATATAGAGGACAAAGAACTTCAATACATAGTGGCACGGTAAGGCTACTATGCACTCTGAACAACCAAACAAGGCATATGTCACTGACCATGACCAGAGAATTGTAGTATGGGTGGTCAATGTTCACAACCCACAACACGAGTCACAAATGGTGAGGGGGGGAAACAATGGTTTTGGATATTAGTTTTCAACTAGCAAGTACAACGACCTTCAAAAAGTAGTAGCACATTGTGGCTACTATGCACAATGACCGACCAAAGTGGCCATGTGTACTGCCTTTGACCAAAGGAATCCGTTGTGTATGATCAACGGTGACAACTCGTAATACAAGTCACAACTGGTCAGAGGGGGAAACAATGGTTTGGGAACACCAAGTATAAACTACCAAGCACAAGGAACTTCAATAAGTAGTGGCACGGTGTGGCTACCATGTACAATGACCAACCAAAGTAGGCATGTGTCACTAAGAATGACCAAAGAATGTTACTATGTGTGGTCAACTTTGACAACTCGTAACACCAGTCACAAATGATCAGAGGGGGAAACAATGGTTTTTGAATACTAGTTATTGATTAGCTTGTACAAAGATCTTCAATATGTAGTGGCACAGTGTGGCTACCAAGCACAGTGACCAACCAAAGTATGCATATGTCATTGACCACAACCAAAGAATTTCACTTCATGTGGTCAACGTTGACAAATCACAACAAGAGTCACAGATAGTCAGAGGGGGTAACAAGGGTTTGGGAACACTCGCTATCAACTAGAAAGCACTAAGACCTACAGTACGTAGTGACACGGCGTGGCAACCATGTATAGTGACACACCAAAGTAGGCATGTGCCACTAACCATGACCAAAAAAAATTCACAATGTGTGGTCAATGTTGAAAACTCATAACACGAGGCAAAAATGGTCAGAGGGGGAAACAATGGGTTGGGAACACTAGTCATCAACTAGCAAGTACAAATACCTTCAACAAGTAGTGGAACGGTGTGGCTAGCGTGCACAGTGACCAATTAAATGATGCATACGTCACTGAGTATGACCAAAGAAGTCCACTATGTGTGGTCAACATTGACAACTCATAACACGAGTCACAAATGGTAAGAGGGAGAGACAATGGTTTGGGAAACCTATGTATTGACTAGAAAGGACAAAGGACTTCAATACGTAGTGGCACGGTGTGGCTACTATGCACACCAAACAACCAAACTAGGCATATGTCACTGACCATGACTAAAGAATTTCAGTATGGGTGGTCAACGTTCACAACCCATAACACGAGTCACAAATGGTCAGAGGGGTAAACAATGGTTTCGGAATATTAGTTTTAAACTAGAAAGTACAGCGACCTTCAAAAAGTAGTAGTACGATATGGCTACCATGCACGATGACCGACCAAGGTAGGCATATGTACTGCCTTTGACCAAAGAAATCCATTGTGTGTGGTCAATGTTGACAACTCATAATATGAGTCACAAATGGTCAGAGGGAAAAAGAATTGCTTGGGAACAACAGGTATCAGCTAGCAAGCACAGGGACCTTCAATATGTAGTAGCACAGTGTGGCTACCATGTACAATGACCAACCAAAGTAGGCATGTGTCACTGACCATGATCAAAGAATGTATCTATGTGTTGTCAACTTTGACAACTCATAACACGAGTCACAAATGGTCAGAGGGGGAAACAATGGTTTGTGAATACTAGTTATTGATTAGCAAGTACAAAAACCTTTTATATGTAGTGGCACAGTGTGGCTAGCATGCACAGTGACCAACCAAAGTATGCATATGTCACTAACCATGACCAAAGAAGTTCACTTCAGGTGGTCAATGCTAACAACTCACAACAAGAGTCACACATAGTCAGAGGGGGAAACAATGGTTTGGGAACACCAGCTGTCAACAAGAAAGCACAAAGACCTTCAGTACGTAGTGACACGGCGTGGCAACCATGTACAGTGACAAACTCAAGTAGGCATATGCTACTAACCATGACCAATTGAATTTCATAGTGTGTGGTCAACGTTGAAAACTCATAACAAGAGTCAGAAATGGTCAGAGGGGGGAAGCAATGGGTTGGGAAAACTAGTTATCAACAAGTAAGTACAAAGTACTTCAACAAGTAGTGGCACGGTGTGGCTAGCATGCACAGTGACCAACAACGGGATTCACATGTCACTGACAATGACCAAAGAAGTGCACTGAGTGTGGTCAATATTGACAACTCATAACACGAGACGCAAATGTTCAGAGGGAGACATAGTGTTTTGGGAACCCTGAGTATCAACTAGAAAGGACAAATACATTCAACATGTAGTGGCATGGTGTGGCTACTATGCACACCGAGCAACCAAACTATGCATGTCACTAACCATGACGAAAGAATTTTAGTACGGGTGGTCAACATTCATAACCCATAACACAAGTCACAAATAATCACAGGGGAAAACAATGGTTTTGTTCTAATAGTTTTCAACTAACAAGTACAACGAACTTCAATAAGTAGTGGCACCGTGGGGCTACCACGCACAATGACCGACCAAAGTAGCATATACACTGCCTTTGACCAAAGACATCCGCTCTGTATGGTCAACGTTGACAACTCATAACACAAGGCACAAATGGTACCAGGGGGGAATAATGGTTTGGGAACACCAGGTATCAACTAGCAAGCACAAGGACCATCAATAAGTAGTGGCATAGTGTGGCTACCATGTACAATGACCAACCAAAGCAGGCATGTGTCACTGACCATGACCAAAGAATGTAACTATGTGTGGTCAACTTTGACAACTCATAACACAAGTGACAAATGGTCAGAGGGGGAAACAATAACTTGTGAATACTAGTTATCGTTTAGCAAGTACAAAGGCCTTTAACATATAGTGGCACAGTGTACCTACCATGCACAGTGACCAACCAAAGTATACATATTTCACTGAACATGACCAAAGAATTTCACTTCATGTGGTCAACTCTGGCAACTCAAAACAAGATTCACAGATAGTCAGAGGGGGTAACAATGGTTTGGGAACACCGGCTGTCAACAAGAAAGTACAAACACTGACAGTACGTAGTGAGAAGGCGTGGTAACCATGTACAGTGACAAACCAAAGTAGGCATGTGCCACTAACCATGACCAAACAAATTTCACACTGTGTGGTCAATGTTGAAAACTCATAACACGAGTCACAAATGGTCAGAGGGGGAAACAATTGGTTGGGAACACTAGTCATCAACTAGCAAGTACAAACACCTTCAACAAGTAGTTGCACGGTGTTGCTAGCGAGTACAATGACCGACCAAAGGATGCAACGTCACTGACTATGACCAAAGAAGTCCACTATGTGTGGTCAACATTGACTACTCATAACACGGGTCATGAATGATCACAGGGAGAGTCAATGGTTTGGGGACCCTATGCATTGACTAGAAAGGACAAAGAACTTCAATACGTAGTGGCACGGTGTGGCTAGTATGTACACGAAACAACCAAACTAGGCATATGTCACTGACCATGACCAACGGAATTCAGTATGGGTGGTCAAAGTTCACAATCCAAAACACGAGTCACAAATGGTCAGAGGGGGAAACAATGGTTTTGTAATATTAGTTTTCAACTAGAAAGTACAACAATCTTCAATAAGTAGGAGCAAGGTGTGGCTACCATGCACAATAACTGACCAAGGTAGGCATATGTACTCCCTTTAACCAAAGAAATCCGTTGTGTGTGGTCAACGTTGACAACTCATGATACGAGTCACAAATGGTCAGAGAGGAAAACAATGGTTTGGGAACACCAGGTATCAACTAGCAAGCACAAGGATCTTCCATACGTAGTGGCACAGTGAGGATACCATGTACAATGACCAACCAAAGTAGGCACATGTCACTGACCATGACCAAAGAATGTCACTATATGTGGCCAACATTGACAACTCACAACACGAGTCACAAATGGTCAGAGGGGGAAACAATGGTCTGTGAATACTAGTTATCGATTAGCAGCTACAAAGATCTTCAATATGTAGCGGCACAGTGTGGCTACCATGCACGGTGGCGAACCAAAGTATGATTATGTCACTAACCATGACCGAAGAATTTCGCTTCATGTGGTCATCGTTGACAACTCAAAACAAGAGTCACAAATAGTCATAGGGGGTAGCAATGGTTTGGGAACACTGGCTATGAACTAGAAAGCACAAAGACCGACAGTACATAGTGACATGGCGTGGCAACCATGTACAGTGACAAACCAAGGTATGCACATGCCACTAACCATGACAAAACAAATTTCACAGTGTGTGGTCAATGTTGAAAACTCATAACACGAGTCACAAATGGGCAGAAGGGGAAACAATGGGTCGGGAACACTAGTTATCAACTAGCAAGTACACAGATATTCAACAAGTAGGGGCACATTGTAGCTAGAGTGCACAGTGACCAGCCAAAGGATGCATACGTCACAGACTATGACCAAAGAAGTCCACTTTGTGTGGTCAACATTGACAACTCATAACATGAGTTTCACATGGTCAGAGGGAGAGACAATGGTTTGCGAACCCTATGTATTGACTAAAAAGGACAAAGGACTTCAATACATAGTGGCACATTGTGGCTACTATGCACCCGAACAACCAAACTAGGAATATGTCACTAACCATTCCCAAACAATTTCAGTATGGGTGGTCAATGTTCACAACCCATAACACGAGTCACAAATGGTCAGAGGGCGAAACAATGGTTTTGGAATATTAGTTTTCAACTAGAAAGTACAACAACGTTCAATAAGTAGTAGCACGGTGTGGCTACCATCCATAGTAACCGACGAGGGTAGGCACATGTACTGTCTTTGACCAAAGAAATCCGTTGTGTGTGGTCAACGTTGACAAGTCATAATACGAGTCACAAATGGTCGGAGGGGGAAACAATGGTTTGGAAACACCAGGTATCAATTAGCAAGCACAAGGACCTTCAATACGTAGTGGCACAGTGTGGCTACCATGAACAATGACCAACCAAAGTAGGCATGTGTCACTGACCACGACCAAAGAATGTCACTATGTGTTGTCAACTTTGACAGCTCATAACACGAGTCACAAACAGTCAGAGGGGCAAACAATGGTTTGTGAATACTAGTCATTGACTAGCAAGTACAAAGACCTTCAATATGTAGTGGCACAGTGTGGCTAGCATGCACACTGACCAACCAAAGTATGCATATGTCACTGACCATGACCAAAAAAGTTCACTTCATGTGGTCAATGCTGACAACTTACAACAAGAGTCACAGATATTCAGAGGGGGTAACAATGGTTTCGCAACACTGGCTATCAACAAGAAAGCACAAAGACCTTCAGTACGGCGTGGTAACCCTGTTAGTGACAAACTAAAGTAGGCATATGCCACTAACCATGACCAAAACAATTTCACAGTGTGTAGTCAACGTTGAAAAATCATAACACGAGCAACAAATGGTCAGAGGGGGAAACAATGGGTTGGGAACACTGGTTATCAACTAGAGAGTACAAAGACCTTTAACAAGTAGTGGCACGGTGTGGCTAGCATGCACAGTGACCAAGAAAAGGATGCACATGTCACTGACTATGACCAAAGAAGTCCACTGTGTGTGGTCAATATTGACAACTCACAACACGAGAAGCAAATGGTCAGATGGAGAGACAATGGTCTGGGAACCCTAGGTATCAACTATCACTGAAAACCACTTGCAACCACTTGCAACCACTGGCAGCCACTTGCAACCAAGTGGTTGCGAGCGGTTGCGACTACATCTCGCGACCACTTGCAACCACTCGCAACCACTCCCAACCACTCACAACCAGTTGCGAGTTGCTGCAAGTGGTTGCGAGTGGTAGCGGTTGCGACTACCACTTGCAACCACTTGGAACCACTTGCAACTTGCAACCACTTGGTTGCACTTGCAACCACTCGCAACCACTCGCAACCACTTGGTTGCGAGCGGTTGGGACTACCACTCGCAACCACTGGCAACCTCTTGTAACCGCTCGCAACCACTCACAACCACTTGCAACCACTCAAAACCGCTCGCAGCCACTCGCAGCCACTACCAACCACTTCCAACCATTCGCAACCATTCGCAACTGGTTATGACTAATGAATTTCAGTATGGGAGGTCAACGTTCACATCCCATAACACATGTCACAAATGCTGAAAGGGATAACAATGGTTTTGGAATATTAGTTTTCAACAAGCAAGTACAACGACCTTCAATAAGTAGTAGCACGGTGTGGCAACCATGCACAATGACCGACCAAAGTATGCATATGCACTACCATTGACCAATGAAGTCCGCAGTGTGTGGTCAAAGTTGCCAACTCAGAATACGATTCACAACGCATATGTCACTAACCACGAACGAAAGAATTTCACTGTGTGTGGTCAATAATGAAAACTCGTAACACGAGTCACAAATGGTCAGAGGGAGAAACAATGGGTTGGGAACACTAGTCATCAACTAGCAAGTACGAAGACCTTCAACAAGTAGTGGCACGGTGTTGCTAGTACGCACAGTGACCAACCAAAGGATGCATGCGTCAGTGACTACGACCGAAGAAGTCCACTATGTGTGGTCAACATTGACAACTCATAATACGGGTCACAAATGGTCAGAGGGAGAGTCAATTGTTTGGGGACCCTATGTATTGACTAGAAAGAACAAAGAACTTCGATACGTAGTGGCACGGTGTTGCTATTATGCACACCGAACAACCAAATCAGGCATATGTCACTGACTATGACCAAAGGAATTCCGTATGGGTGGTCAAAGTTCACAAACCATAACACAAGTCACAAATGGTCAGAGGGGGGAGCAATGGTTTTGGAATATTAGTTTTCATCTGGAAAGTACAACGACATTCAAAAAGTAGTAGCGAGGTGTGCCTACCATGCACAATGACTGACCAAGGTAGGCATGTTTATTGCCTTTAACCAACGAAATCCGTTGTGTGTGGTCAACGTTGACAACTCATAATACAAGTCACAAATGGTCAGAGGGGGAAACGATTGTTTGGGAACACCAGGTGTCAACTGCCAAGCACAAGGACCTTCCATATGTAGTGGCACGGTTTAGCTACCATGTACAATGACCAACCAAAGTAGGCACGTGTCACTGACCATGACCAAAGAATGTCACTATATGTGGTCAACTTTGACAACTCACAACACTGGTCACAAATGGTCAGAGGGGGAAACAATGGTTTGTGAATACTAGTTATCGATTCGCAAGAACAAAGATCTTCAATATGTTGTGGCACAGTGTGGCTACCATGCACAGTGACCAACCAAAGTATGCATATGTTACTGACCATGACTAAAAAATTCACTTCATGTGGTCAACGCTCACAACTTACAACAAGAGCCACAGACAGTGAGAGGGGGTAACAATGGTTTGGGAACACTGGCTATCAACAAGAAAGCACAAAGACCTTTCGTACGTAGTGACATGGAGTGGCAACCATGCACAATGACAAGCTAAAGAAGGCATGTTCCACTAACCATGACGAAAATAATTTCACAGTGTGTAGTCAACGTTGATAACTCATCACACGAGTCACAAATGGTCAGAGGGGGAAACAATGGGTTGGGAACACTAGTTATCAACTAGCAAGTACAAATACTTTCAACAAGGAGTGGCACGGTGTGGCTAGCGTGCCCATTGACCAACAGAAGGATGCAAATGTCACTGAGTATGACCAAAGAAGTCAACTATGTGTGGTCAACAGTGACAACTCATAACTTGAGACGCAAATAGTCAGAGGGAGAGACAATGGTTTGGGAACCCTATGTATCGACTAGAAAGGACAAAGAACTTCAACACCTAGTGGCACGGTGTGGCTACTATGCACACCGAACAACCAAACTATGCATATGTCACTGACCATGACTAAAGAATTTCAGTATGGGTGGTCAACGTTCACAACCCATAACACAACTCACAAATGGTCAGATGGGACAACAATGGTTTGGGAACATTGGTTTTCAACTAGCAAGTACAACAACTTTCAATAAGTAGTAGCACGTTGTGGCTACCATTTACAATGACCGACCAAAGTTGGCATATGTACTGCCTTTTACCAAAGAATTCCCATGTGTGTGGTCAACGTTGACAACTCATAATGCGATTAAAAAAGCATATGTCACTAACCATGACCAAACGAATTTCACAGTGTGTGGTTAACATTGAAAACTCATAACATGAGTCACAAATGGTCAAAGGGGGAAACAATGTGTTGTGAACACTAATTATCAACTAGCAAGTACAACAAAAGGCACGGTGTGGCTAGCGTGCACATTGACCAACAAAAGGATGCATATGTCACTGACTATGACCAAAGAAGTCCACTATGTGTGGTCAACGTTGACATCTCATAACACGTGTCACAAATGGTCAGAGGGAGAGACAATGGTTCAGGAACACTATGTATCAACTATAAGGGACAAAGAACTTCAATACGTTGTGGCACGTTGTGGCTACCACGTACACCAAACAACCAAACTAGGCATATGTCACAGACCATGACCACAGATTTTTAGTATGGGTGGTAAACGTTCATAAACCATAACACGAGTTACAAATGGTCAGAGGGGGAAACAATGTTTATGGAGCATTCGTTTTCAACTAGCAGGTTCAACGACCTTCAATAGGTAGTACCACGGTGTGGCTACAATGCACAATGACCAACCAAAGTATGCATATGTACTGCCTTTGACCAAACAAATCCGCTATGTGTGGTCAATAATGACAACTCATAATACAAGTCACAACTGGTCAGAAGGGGAAACAATGGTTTGGGAACACCAGTTATCGACTAGCAAGAACAAGGACCTTCAATAAGTAGTGGCATGGTGTGGCTACCACTTTCAATGAGCAACCAAAGTAGGCATGTGTCACTGACCATGACCAAAGAATGTAACTATGTGTGGTCAACTTTGACAACTCATAACACGAGTCAATGATGGTCAGAGGGGGAAACAATGGTTTGTGAATACTTGTTATCCATTAGCAAGTACAAAGACCTTCAATATGTAGAAGCATAGTGTGACTACCATGCACTGTGACCAACCAAAATATGCATTTGTTACTGACCCTGACTAACGAATTTCACTTCATGTGGTCAACGTTGACAAATCACAACAAGAGTCACAGATGGTCAGAGGGGTAACAATGGTTTGGGAACAATGGCTATCAACTAGAAAGCACAAATACCTTCAGTACGTAGTGACACGGCGTAGCAACAAGGTACAGTGACAAACCAAAGTAGGCATATGCCACTAACCATGACCAAATTAAATTCACACTGTGTGGTCAACGTTGAAAACTCATAACACATATCACAAATTGTCAGAGGGGGGCACAATGGGTTGGGCATACTAGTTATCAACTAGAAAGTACAAGTACCTTTGACAAGTAGTGGCACGGTGTGGCTAGAGTGAACAGTGACCAACCAAATGGTGCATAAGTCAAATACTATGACAAAATTCGTCCACTATGTATGGTCAACTTTGACAACTCGTAACACGAGTCACAAATGGTCAGAGCAAGAGATAATGGTTTGGGAACCCTATGCATTGACAAGAAAGGACAAAGAACTTCAATACGTAGTGGCACGGTGTGGCTACTATGCACACCAAACAACCAAACTAGGCATATGTCACAGACCATGACCAAAGAATTTCAGTATGGGTGGTCAACGTTCTCAATCCATAACACAAGTCACAAATGTTTCTGGGTGGAAATAATGGCTTTGGAATATTAGTTTTAAAGTAGCAAGTACAACGACCTTCAATACGTCGTAGCACGGTGTGGCTACCATGCACAATGACCAACCAAAGCAGGCATATGTACTGCCTCTGACCAAAGAAATCCGCTGTATGTGGTCAACGTTGACAACTCATAATACGAGTCACAAATGGTCAGAGGAAGAAACAATGGTTTGGGAAAATCAGGTATCAACTAGCAAGCACATGGACCTTCAATAAGTAGTCACACGGTTTGGCTACCATGTACAATGACCAACCAAAGTAGACATGTGTCACTGACCACGACCAAAGAATGTCACTGTGTGTGGTCACCTTTGACAACTCATAATACGAGTCAGAAATGGTCAAAGGGGGAAGAAATGGTTTGAGAGTACTAGTTCTTGACAAGCAACTACAAAGACTTTCAGTATGTAGTGGCACAATGTAGCTACCATGCACAGTAACCAACCAAAGTATGCATTTTTCACTGACCATGACCAGAGAATTATACTTCATGTGGTCAACATTGACAACTCAAAACAAGAGTCACAAATGTTTACAGGGGTTAACAATGGTTTGGGAACACTGGCTATCAACTAGAAAGCACATACCTTCAGTACTTAGTGACACGGCATAGAAACCATGTACAGTGACAAACTAAAGTAGGCATATGCCACTAACCATGACCCAAATAATTTGATAGTGTATGGTCAACGTTGAAAACTCATAACACGAGTCACAAATGGTCAGAGGAAGACAAAATGGGTTGGGATCACTAGTTATCAACTAGCAAGTACAAAGACATTCAACAAGCAGTGTCACGGTGTGGCTAGCGTGTACACAGACCAACCGAATGATGCATACGTCACTGACTATGACCTCAGAAGTCCACTATGTGTGGTCAAAATTGACAACTCATAACATGAGTCAAAAATAGTTATCGACTAGCAATACAAAAAACTTCAATATGTAGTGGCACAGTGTGGCTACCATGCACAGTGACCAACCAAAGTATGCATATGCCACTAACCATGACCAAAGAATCTCACTTCATGCGGTCAACGCTGACAAGTCACAACAAGAGTCACAGATAGTCAGAGGGGGGTAACAATTGTTTGGGAACACTCGCTATCAACAAGAAAGCACAAAGACCTTCAGGACGTAGTGACACGTTGTGGCAACTATACACATTGACAAACCAAATGAGGCATATGCTACTTACCATGACCAGAGGAATTTCAGAGTGTGTGGTCAACATTGAAAACTCTAACACGAGCCCCAAATGCTTAGAGGGTGAAAAAATGGGTTAGGAACACTAATTATCAAGTACCAAGTACAAAGATCTTCCACAAGTAATTGCACAGTGTGGCTAGCGTCAGATGGAGAGACAATGGTTTGGGAACCCTGTGTATCGACTAGAAATGACAAAGGATGCATACGTCATTGACTATGACCAACCAAAGGATGCATACATCATTGACTATGACCAAAGAAGTCCACTATGTGTGGTCAACATTGACAACTCATAACACGAGTCACAAATGGTCTGAGGGAGAGAAAATGGTTTTGGGAACCCTATGTATTGACTAGAAAGGACAAAGAAACTCAATAGGTAGTGGCACGGTGTGGCTACTATGCACACCAAACAACCAAACAAGGCATGTCACTAACCATGACCAAATAATTCAGTATGGGTAGTCAATGTTCACAACCCATACCACGAGTCACAAATGGTGGGAGGGGGAAACAATGGTTTCGGAATGTTATTTTTTTAATAAGCAAGTACAACAACCTTCAATAAGTAGTAGCACAGTGTGGCTACCATGCACAATGACCAACCAAAGTAGGCATATGTACTGCCTTTGACCAAAGAAATCCGCAGTGTTTGGTCAATGCTGACAGCTCATAATACGAGTCACAAATGGTTAAAGGGGAAAACAATGGTTTCGAAACACCTGGCATCAACTAGCAGGCACAGGGACCTTCAATAAGTAGTGGCACGGTGTGGCCACCATGTACAATGACCAACCAAAACAGGCATGTGTCACTGACCATGACCAAAGAATGTCACTATGTGTGGTCAACTTTGACAACTCATACCACGAGTCACAAATTGTCAAAGGGGAAAACAATGGTTTGTGATACTAGTTATTGATTAGCAAGTACAAAGACCTTCAATATGTATTGGCACAGTGTGGCTAGCATGCACAGTGACCAACCAAAGTATGCGTATGTCACTGACCATGACCAAAGAATTTCACTTCATGTGGTCAACGTTGATAACTCACACCAAGAGTCACAGATAGTCAGAGGGGATAACAATGGTTTGGGAACACTGGCTATCAACTGGAAAGCACAAAGACCTTCAGTACATAGTGAAACAGCATGGAAACCATGTACAGTGACAAGCCAAAGCAAGCATATGCCACTAACCATGACCAAAAAAATGTCACAGTGTGTGGTGAATGCTGAAAACTCATAACACGAGTCACAAACGGTCAGAGGGGGAAATGATGGGTTTTGAACACTAGTTATCAACTAGCAACTACAAAGACCTTAAGCTAGTAGCGGCACGGTGTGGCTGGCGTGCACATTGACCAACCAAAGGATGCATACGTCACTGACTATGACCAAAAAAGTGCACTATGTGTGGTCAACGTTGACAACTCATAATACGAGTCACAAATGGTCATAAGGAGAGACAATGGGTTGAGAACCCTATGTATTGACAAGAAAAGATAAAGAACTTCAATACGTAGTGGCACGCAGTGGCTACTATGCACACCAAACAACCAAACCAGGAACATGTCACTAACCATTACCAAAGAATTTCAGTATGGGTGGTCAACATTCACAACCCACAAGACGAGTCACAAATGGTCAGAGGGGGAAACAATGGGATGGGAAAACCAGGTATCAACTAGAAATCACAGGGACCTTCAATAAGTAGTGGCACGGTGTGGCTACCATGAACAATGAACAACCAAAGTAGGCATGTGTCACTAAGCATGACCAAAGAATGTCAGTATGTGTGGTCAACTTTGACAGCTCATAACACAAGTCCCAAATGGTCAGAGGGAGGAACAATGGTTTTTGAATACTAGTTATGGACTAGCAAATAGAAAGACCTTCAATATGTAGTGGCACAGTGTGGCTACCATGCCAGTGACCAACCAAAGTATGCATATGTCACTGACCATGACCAAGAATTTCACTTCGTGTGGTCAACGCTGACAACTCACAACAAGAGGCACACATAGTCAGAGGGGGTAACAATGGTTTGGGAATACCAGCTATCAACTAGAAAGCACAAAGACATTCAGTGCGTAGTGACACGGCCTAGCAACCATGTATAGTGGCAACCTAAGTTAAGCATATGCCACTACCCATGACCAAAAGTATTTCACAGTGTGTGGTCAACGTTGAAAACTCATCACACGAGTCACAAATGGTCAGAGGGGGAGACAATGGGTTGGGAACAGTAGTCATCAACTAGCAAGTACAAACACCTTCAACAAGTAGTGGCACGGTGTGGCTAGGGTGCACAGTGACCAACCAAAGGATGCATACGTCACTGATGGTCAGAGGGAGAGACAATGGTTTGGGAGCCCTATGTGTTGACTAGAAATGACAAAGACGTTCAAAACAAAGTGGCACGGTGTGGCTACTATGCACACCAAACAACCAACTAGGCATATGTCACTGACCATGATCAAAGAATTTCAGTATGGGTGGTCAACGTTCACAACTCATAACATGAGTCACAAATGGTCAGAGGGTGAACAATGGTCTACAAATATTAGTGATCAACTAGAAAGTACAATGACCTTGAATAAGTAGTAGCACGGTGTGGCTACCATGCACATTTACCAACCAAAATAGGCATATGTACGTCCTTTGACCAAAGAAATCCACTCTGTATGGTCAACGTTGACAAGTCAAAACACGAGTCACAAATGGTCAGAGGGGGAAACAATGGTTTGGGAACACCATGTATCAAGTGTTAAGCACATGGACCTTCAACAAGAAGTAGCACAGTGTGGCTACCATGTACAATGACCAACCAAAGTAGGCATGTGTCACTGACCATGCCCAAAGAATGCCACTATGTGTGGTCAACTTTGACAACTCATATCACAAGTCACAAATTGTCACATGGGGAAACAATGGTTTGTGAATACTAGTCATTGATTAGCAAGTACAAAGACCTTCAATATGTAGAGGCACAGTGTGGCTACCATGCACGGTGACCAACCAAAGTATGCATATGTCACTGGTCATGACCAAAGAATTCCACTTCATGTGGTCACCATTTACAACTCACAGCAAGAGTCCTAGATAGTCAGAGGGGGTAACAATGGATTGGGAACACTGGCTATCAACTAGAAAGCACAAAGACCTTCAGTACGTAGTGACACGGCAAGGCAACCATGTAATGTGACAATGCAAAGTAGGCATATGCCACTAACCATGACCAAAAGAATTTCACAAGGTGTGGTCAACGTTGAAAACTTATAACATGAGTCGCAAATGGTCAGAGGGGAAAACGATGGTTTTGGAATATTAGTTTTCAACTAGCAAGTACGATTATCTTCAGTAAAAAGTAGCACAAAGTAGCTACCATGCACAATGACCGACCAAAGTAGGCATATGTACAACCTTTGACGAAAGAAATCCGCTGTGTGTGGTCAACATTGACAACTTGAAACACGAGTCACAAATGGTCAGAGGGGGAAACAATGGTTTGGGAACACCATGTATCAAGGATTAAGCACATGGACCTTCAATGAGTAGTGGCACGGTGTGGCTACCACGTACAATGACCAGCCAAAGTAGGCATGTGTCATTGACCATGACCAAAGGATGTCACTATGTGTGGTCAACTTTGACAACTCATAACACAACTCAAAAATGGTCAGATGGGGAAACAATGGTTTGTGAATACTAGTCATTGATGAGAAAGTACAAATACCTTCCATATGTAGTGGCACAGTGTGGCTACCATGCACCGTGACCAACTAAAGCATGCATATGTCACTGATCATGACCATAGAATTCCACTTCATGTGGTCATCGTTGACAACTCACAGCAAGATTCCTAGATAGTCCGAGGGGGTAACAATGGTTTGGGAACACTGGCTATCAACTAGAAAGCACAAAGACCTTCAGTACGTAGTGACACAGCGTGGCAACCATGTACTGGGGCAAACTAAAGTAGGCATATGTCACTGACCATGACCAAAGAAGGTCACTATGTGTGGTCAACTTTGACAACTCATAACGCATTTCACAAATGGTCAGAAAGGGAAACAATGGTTTGTGAATACTAGTCATTCACTAGCAAGTACAAGGACCTTCAATATGTAGTGGCACAGTGTAGCTACCATGCACGGTGACCAACCAAAGCATGCATATGTCACTGATCATGACCAAAGAATTCCACTTCATGTTGTCATATTGACAACTTACAGCAAGAGTCCTAGATAGTCAGAGGGGGTAAGAATGGTTTGGGAACACTTGCTATCAACTAGACAGCACAATGACCTTCACTACATAGTGACACGGCGTGGCAACCATGTACTGTGAGAGGCCAAAGTAGGCATATGCCACTAACCATGACCAAAAGAATTTCACACTGTGTGGTCAACGTTGAAAACTCATAGCATGAGTCACAAATGGTCAGAGGGGGAAACAATGGGTTGGGAACACTAGTTATCAACTAGCAAGTACGAGGACCCTCAACAAGTAGTGGTACGGTGTGCCTAGCGTGCAAAGTGACCAACCAAATGATGCATATGTTACTGACTATGACAAATGAAGTCTACTATGTGTGGTCAACATTGACAACTCATTGCACGAGTCACAAGATGTTCAGAGGGAGAGACAATGGTTTCGAAACCCTATGTATCGACTAGAGAGGACAAAGAACTTCAAAACATAGTGGCACGGTGTGGCTACTATACACTATGAACAACCAAACGAGGCATATGTCACTCACCATGACCAAAGAATTTCAGTATAGGTGGTCAACGTTCACAGCCTATAACACGAGTCACGAATGATGAGAGGGGGAAACAATGGTTTCAGAATACTAGTTTTCAGCTAGCAAGTACAATGACTTTCAACAAAAAGCAACAGTGCTGCTACCATGCACAATGACCAGCCAAAGTAGGCATATGTAGTGCCATTGACCAAAGAAATCCGCAGTATGTGGTCAACGTTGACAACTCATAATACGAGTCACAAATGTTCAGAGGGGGAAACAATGGGCTGGGAATACTATGTATCAACTAGCAATTACAGAGACCTGCAATAAGAAGTGGCACAGTGTAACTAACATGTACAATGACCAACCAAAGTAGGCATGTGTCACTGACCATGACCTAGGAATGTCACTATCTCTGGTCAACTTTGACAACTCATAACACGAGTCACAAATGGTCAGAGGGGGAAACAATGGTTTGTGAATACTAGCTATGGATTAGCAAGTACAAAGACCTTCAATATGTAGTGGCACAATGTGGCTACCATGCACAGTGATCGACCAAAGAATGCACATGTCACTGACCATGGCCAAAGTATTTCACTTCATTTGGTCAAAGTTGACAACTCACAACAAGAGTCACGGATAGTCAGAGGGGGGTCAAAATGGTTTCTGAACACTTGCTATAAACTAGACAGCACAAAGACCTTCAGGACATAGTGAAACGGTGTGGCAACCATGTAGAGTGACAAACCAAAGCAGGCATATGCCACTAACCATGACGAAAAGAATTTCACAGTGTGTGGTCAACGTTCAAAACTCATAACATGACTCACAAATGGTCAGAGGGGGAAACAATGGGTTGGGAACACTAGTTATCAACTAGGAAGTACAAACACCTTCAACAAGTAGTGGCACAGTGTGGCTAGCGTGCACAATGACCAACCAGAGGATGCATATGTCATTGACTATGAGCAAAGATGTCCACTATGTGTGGTCGACATTGACAACTCATGACACGAGTCACAAATGGTTAGAGGGAGAGACAATGGTTTAGGAACCCTATGCATCGACTAGGAAGGACAAAGAACTCCAATACGCAGTGGCACGGTGTGGTGCTATGCACACCCAAAAACCAAACTAGGCATATGTCACTGACCATGACCAAAGAATTTCAGTATGGGTGGTCAACGTTCACAGCCCATAACACGAGTCACAAATGGTCAGAGGGGGAAACAATGGTTCTGGAATACTAGTTTTCAACTAGTAAGTTAAACGAACTTCAATAAGTAGTAGCATGGTGTGGCTACAATGCACAATAACCAACAAAAGTATGAATATGTACTGCCTTTGAACAAAGAAATCCGCTGTGTGTGGTCAACGTTGACAACTCATAATACGAGTCACAAATGGTGAGAGGGGAAAACAATGGTTTGGGCCCTCCACGTATGAACTAGAAAGCACAAGGACCTTCAATAAATAGTGGCGGTGTGGCTACCATGTACACTGACCAACTAAAGTAGGCATATGTCAATGGCCATGACCAAAGAATGTCAATATGTGTGGTCAACTTTGACAACTCACAACACGAGTCACAAATGGTCAAAGGGGGAGACAATGGTCGATAACTAGTCTTCACATAGAATTCACGTTATCGACTAGCAAGCACAAAGACTTTCAATATGTAGTGGCACAGTGTGGCTTCTATGCACCGTGACCGACCACAGTATGCATATGTCACTGACCATGACCAAATAATTTCACTTCATGTGGTCAATGTTTACAGCCCACAAAAAAAATCATAGATAGTTCGAGGGGGTAACAATGGTTTGGGAATAGGACCTGTCAACTATAACAGTACACAGTAGGCATATGTACTGCCATTGACCAAAGAAATCCATTGTGTGTGGCCAACGTTGACACCTCATAATATGAGTCACAAATGGTCCGAGGGGGGGACGATGGTTTGGGAACACCAGGTATCAACTAGCAAGCACAGGGACCTTCAATAATTAGTGGCAATGTGTGGCTACCATGTACAATGACCAACCAAAGTAGGAATGTGTCACTGACCATGACCAAAGAATGTCACTATGTGTGGTCAACTTTGACAACTCATAACACGAGTCACAAACGGTCAGCGGAGGAAACCATGGGTTGTGAATACTAGTTATCGATTAGCAAGTACAAAGACCTTCAATTTGTAGTGGCACAGTGTGGCTACCATGCACAGTGACCCTCCAAAGTATGCACATGTAACCGACTATGACCAAAGAATTTCACTTCATGTGGTCAACATTCACTCACAACATGAGTCACAGATAGTCAGCGGGGGTAACAATGGTTTGGGAACATTGGCTATCAACTAGAAAGCACAAAGACCTTCATTACATAGTGACACGACGTGGAAACCATGTACAATGACATACCAAAGTAGGCATATGCCATTAACCATGACCAAACAAAATTCGCGGTGTGTGGTCAACGTTGAAAACTCATAGCACGAGTCACAAATGGTCAAATGGGGTGACAATGGGTTGGGAACACTAGTTATGAACTAGCAAGTACAAACACCTTCAACAAGTAGTGGCACGGTGTGGCTAACATGCACAGTGACCAACCAAAGAATGGATACGTCACTGAAAAATGACCAAAGAAGTCAACTATGTGTGGTCAACATTGACAACTCATAGCACGAGTTACAAATAGTCACACGGAGAGACAATGGTTTGGGAACCCTATGTATTGACTAGAAAAGGCAAAGAGCTTCAATACGTAGTGGAATGGTGTGGCTACTATGCACACAGAACAACAAAACTAGGCATATCTCACTGACCATGACCAAAGCATTTCAGTACGGGTGCAGAGCGTTCACAACCCATAACACGATTCACAAATGGTCTGAGGGGGAAACATTGGTAATTTAATAATAGTTTTCAACTAACAAGTACAACGGCCTTCAATAAATAGTTGCACGGTGTTGCTATCATGCACAATGACTGACCAAAGTAGACATATGTACTGCCTTTGACCAAATATTTCCGCCGTGTATGGTCAACGTTGACAACTCATAAAAAGAGTCACAAATAATCAGAGGGGGAAACAATGGGTTGGGAAGACTAGTTATCAACTAGCAAGTACAAACACCTTCAACAAGTAGTGGCACAATGTTGCTAGCGTGCACAGTGACTTACCAACAAATGCAAATGTCACTAGTTATGACCAAGGAAGTCCACTATGTGTGTTGAATATTGACAACTCATAACAGGAGTCACAAATGGTCACGGGGAGAGACAATGGGTTGGGAACCCTATGTATCCACTAGAAAGGACAAAGAACTTCAATAAACAGTGGAACCGTGTGGCTACTATGCACACCGAGTAACCAAACTATGAATATGTCACTGACAATTACCAACGAATTGCAATAAGGGTGGTCAACGTTCACAGCCCATAACACGAGTCACAAATGGTCATAGGGGGAAACAATGGTTTTGGAATGTTAGTTTTCAACTAGCAAGTACAACAACCTTCAATAAGTAGTGGCACGGTGTGACTTCCATGCACAGTGACTGACCAAAGTAGGTATATGTACTGCCTTTGACCATCAAATCCGTTGTGTGTGGTCAACATTGACAACTCATAATAAGAGTCACAAGTGCTCATAGGGAGAACAATGGGTTTGGAACACAAAGGGACCTTAAATAAGTAGTGGCACGGTGTGGCTACCATGTACGATGACCAACCAAAGTAGGCATGTGTCACTGACAATGACCAAAGAATGTCACTATGTGTGGTCAACATTGACAACTCATAACATGAGTCACAAATGGTCAGAGGGGGAAACAAAGGTTTTTCAATACTGCATATCGAATAGCAAGTACAAAGAGCTTCAATATGTAGTGGAAGAGTGTGACTACCATGCACAGTGACCAACCAAAGAATGCATATGTCACTGACCATGACCAAAGAATTTCACTTCATGTGGTCAACTTTGGCAACTCACAACAAGAGTCACAGATAGTCATAGGGGGTCACAATGGTTTGGGAACACTGGATATTAACTAGAAAGCACAAAGACCTTCAGTACGTAGTGACACGGCATGGCACACATGTACAGTGACAAACCAAAGAAGGCATATGCCACTAACCATGACCACGAGAATTTCACAGTGTGTGGTCAATGTTCAAAACTCATAACACTAGTCGCAAATGATCAGAGGGGGAAAAAATGGGTTGGGAACACTAGTTATCAGCTAGCAAGTACAATGACCTTCAACAAGTAGTGGCACGGTGTGGGTAGGTACAGTGACCAACCATAGGACGCAAAATTCACAGACTATGACCAAAGAAGTCCACTATGTGTGCTCAACATTGACAGCTCATGACACGAGTCACAAATGGTCAGAGGGTGAGACAATGGGTTGGGAACCCTATGTATTGACTAGAAAGGAAAAAGAACTTCAAGACGTAGTGACACGGTGTGGCTACTATGCCCACCAAACAAGCAAAATAGGCATATGTCACGGCCCATGACCATTTCAGTATGGGTGGTCAACGTTCACAACCTAGAACACGAGTCACAAATGATCGAAAGGGGAAACAATGGTTTCGGAATATTAGTTTTCAAGTAGTAAGTACAACGACCTTGAATAAGTAGTAGCACGGTGTGGCTACCATGGACAACGACCGACGAAAGCAAGCATATGTACTGCCTTTGACCAAAGAAATCTGGTGCGTGTGGTCAACATTGAAAACTCAAAATACGAGTCACAAATGGTCATAGGGGAGAAACATTTTTTGGGAACACCAGGTATCACTTAGCAAGCACAGGGACCTTCAAGAAGCAGTGGCACGGTGTGGCTACCATGTACAATGACTAACCAAAGTAGGCATGTGTCACTGACCATGACCAAAGAATGTCACTATGTGTGGTCAACTTTGACAACTCATATTACGAGTCACAAATGGTCAGAGGAGGAAACAATAGTTTGTGAATACTAGTTATTGATTAACAAGTACAAGAACCTTCAATATGTAGTGGCACAGTGTGGCTACCATTCACATTGACCAACCAAAGTATGCATATGTCACTGACCATAACCAGAGGATTTTACTTCATGTGGTCAACACTGAAAACTCACAACATGAGTCACAGATAGTAAGAGGGGGTAACAATGAGTTGGGAACACGACTATAAACTAGAAAGCACAAAGACCTTCAGTCGGTAGTGACACAGCATGGCAACCATGTACAGTGACAAACCAAAGTAGGCATATGCCACTAACCATGACCAACAGGATTTCACAGTGTGTGGTCAACATTGACAACTCATAACACAGGTCACAAATGGTCAGAGGGGGAAACAATTGGTTCGGAACACTAGTTGTCAGCTAGCAAGTACAAATAACTTCACAAGTAGTGGCACGGTAAAGCTAGCCTGCACGCTGACCAACCAAAGGATGCATACGTCACCGACTATGAACAAAGAGGTCCACTATTTGTGGTCAACATTGACAAATCATAACACGAGTCACAAATGGTCAGAGGGAGGGACAATGGTTTGGGAACCATGTGTATTGACTAGAGAGGACAAAAAACTTCAATACGTAGGGGTACGGTGTGGCTACTAAGCACATCAAACAACCAAACTAGGCATATGTCACTGACCATGACCAAAGAATTTCTGCATGGGTGGTCAGCGTCCACAGCCCACAACACGAGTCACGTATGGTCAAAGGGGGGAAACAATGGTTTCAGAATATTAGTTTTCAGCTAGCAAGTATAACAACCTTCCGTAAGTAGTAGCACGGTGTGGCTACCATGCACAATGACCGACCAAAGTAAGCATATGTACTGCCTTTGAAGAAAGAAATCTGCTGTGTGTCAAATGGTCAGAGGGGAAAACAATGGTTTGGGAAAATCAGGTATCAACTAGCAAGCACAAGGCCCTTCAAGAAGTAGTGGCACGCTGTGGCTACCATCTACAATGACCAACCAAAGTAGACATGTGTCACTGACCATGACCAAAGAATGTCACTATGTGTGGTCAACTTTGAGAACTCATAACACAAGCCAAAAACGGTTAGCGGGGGAAACAATGATTTGTGAATACTCGATATCAGTTAGCAAGTAAAAATACCTCGAAAATGCAGTGGCACAGTGTGGCTACCATGAACAGTGACCCACCAAAGTATGCATATGTCACTAACCATGACCTAAGAAATTCACTTCATGTGGTCAACGTTGACAACTCACAACAAGAGTCAAAGATAGTCAGATGTGGTAACAATGGTTTGGGAACACTGGCTATCTACTATAAAGCACAAACAACTTCAGTACGTAGTAACACGGCGTGGCAACCACGTACAGTGATAAACCAAAGTAGGCATATGCCAGTAACCATGACCAAACGAATTTCACAGTGTGTGGTCAACGTTGAAAACTCATAAGACGAGTCACAAATAGTCAAAGGGGGAAACAATGGGTGGGGATCACAAGTTATCAACTAGCAAGTACAAAGACCTTCAACATGTAGTGGCACGCTGTGGCTAGCGTGCCCAGTGACCAACCAAATGATGCATACGTCACTGACTATGACCAAAGAAATCCACTATTTGTGGACAACATTGACAACTCATACTCGATTCACAAATGGTAAGAAGGGGAAAAAATGGTTTGGGAACATCAGATATGAACTAGCAAGCACAGGGACCTTCAATAAGTAGTGGCACGGTGTGGCTAGCCTGTATAGTGACCAACCAAACGATGCATACGTCACTGACTATGACCAAAGAAGTCCACAATGTGTGGTCAACATTGACAACTCATAACACGAGTCACAAATGGTCAGAGGGGGAGACAATGGTTTTTGAACCCTGTCTATTGACTAGAAAGGACAAATAAATTCAATACGTAGTGGGACGGTGTGGCTAATATGCACACCAAACAACCAAACTAGGCATTTTTCACTGCCCATGCCCAAAAGAATTTTAGTATGGGTGGTCAACGTTCACAACCCGTAACACGAATCACGATTGGTCAGAGGGGGAAACAATGGTTTTGGAATGTTAGTTTTTAACTATCAAGTACAATGACCTTCAATAAGTAGTAGCACGGTGAGGCTAACATGCACAATGACCGACCAAAGTAGGCATATGTACTGCCTTTGACGATAGAAATCAACAGTGTGTGGTCAACATTGACAACTCATAATACAAGTCACAAATGGTCAGAGGGGGAAACAAGGGTTTGGGGACACCAGGTATCAACTAGCAAGCACATGGACCTTTAGTAAGTAGTGGCACAGTGACGCTACCATGTACAATGACCAACCAAAGTAGACATGTGTCACTGACCATGACCAAATAATGTCACTATGTGTAGTCAACTTTGAAAACTAATAACACGCGTCACAAATGATCAGAAGGGGAAACAATAGTTTGTGAACACTACCAATTGATTAGCAAGTACAAAGACCTTCACTATGTAGTGGCACGGTGTGGCTACCATGCGCAGTGACCAACCAAAGTATGCACATGTCACTGACCATGACCAAAGAATTTCACTTCATTAGGTCCGCGTTGACAACTCACAACAAGAGTCACAAATAGTCAGAGGGGGTAAAAATGTTTTGGGAACACTGGCTATCAAGTAGAAAGCACACAGACATTCAGTACGTAGTGACACGGCGTGGTAACCATATACAGTGACAAACCAAAGTAGGTATATGCCACTAACCATAACCAAAAGAATTTCACAGTGTGTTGTCAACGTTATAAACTCATGACACGCGTCACAAATGGTCACAGGGGGAAACAATGGGTTGGGAACACTAGTTATCAACAAGCACGTACAAAGGCCTTCAAAAAGGGGTGGCGCGGTGTTGCTAGCGTGCACCGTGACCAACCAAATGATGCATACGTCACTGAGTATGACCAAAGAAGTCCACTATGTGTGGTCAACATTGACAACTCTTAATACGAGTCACAAATGGTCAGAGGGAGAGACAATCGTTTGGGAACCCTATATATGGACTAGAAATGACAAAGAACTTCAATACGTAGTGGCACGGTGTGGAAACTATGCACACCGAACAACCAAACTAGGTATGTGTCACTGACCATGATCAAAGAATGTCAGTGTGGGTGGTCAACATTCACAACCCATAACACGAGTCACAATTGGTCAGAGGGGGAAAAAATGGTTTTGGGATGTTAGTTTTCAACTAGCTAGTACAATGACCTTCAATAGGTAGTAGCACGGTGTGGCTACCATGCACAATGACTGACCAAAGTAGGCATATGTACTGCCTTTGACCAAAGAAATCCACTGTGTGTGGTCAACGTTGACAATTCATAATACGAGTCACAAATTGTCAGAGGGGAAAACAATGGTTGGGGAACACCAGGCATCAACTAGCAAGCATATGGACCTTCAATAAGTGGTGGCACGGTGTGGCTAACAAGTACAATGACCAACCAAAGTAGGCATGTGTCATTGACCATGACCAAAGAATGTCACTATGTGTTGTCAACTTTGACAACTCATAACACATGTCACAAATGGTCAGAGGGGGGAAACAATGGTTTGTGAATACTAGTTATCGATAAGCAAGTACAAAGACCTTCAATATGTAGTGGCAAAGTGTGACTACAATGCACAGTGACCAACCAAAGTATGCTTGTTTAACTGGCCATGACCAAAAAATTTCGCTTCATGTGGTCAACGCTGACAACTCACAACAATAGTCACAGCTAGTCAGAGGAGGTAACAATGGTTTGGGAACACTGGCTATAAACTAGAAAGCACAATGACCCTCTGTACGTAGTGACACGGCATGGTAACCATGTACAGTGACAAACCAAAGTAGGCATATGCCACTAATCAAGACAAAAAAATAGTTAACTGTGTGTGGTCAATGTTGAAAACTCATACCACGAGTCACAAATAGTCAGAGAAAGAAAAAATGGATTGGGAACACTAGTTATCAAGAAGCAAGTACAAATACCTTCAGCAAGCAGTGGCACGGTGTGGGTCGCTTGCAAAGTGACCAGCCAAAGGATGCATACGTCATTAACTATGACCAAAGAAGTCCACTATGTGTGGTCAAAATTGAAAACTCATAACACGAGTCACAAATGGTTAGAGGGAGAGACAATGGTTTGGGAACCCTATGTATTGACTAGAAAGGACACAGAACTTCAATACGTAGTGGCATGGTGTGGCTACTATGCACTCCAAACAACCAAACTAGGCATATGTCACTGACCATGACCGAAGAATTTCTGTATGGGTGGTCAACGTTCACAACCCATAACACGAGTCACAAATGGTCAGAGGGGCAAACAATGGTTTCAGGATATTAGTTTTCAACTAGCAAGTACAACGACCTCCAATAAGAAGTAGCACGGTGTGGCTACTATGCACAATGACCAACCAAAGTAGGCATATGTACTGCCTTTGACGAAAAAAATCCGCTGTGTGTGGTCAGCGTTGACAACTCATAGTATGATTCACAAATGGTCAAAGGGGGGAACAATGGTTCGGGAACACAAGGTAACAACTAGCAAGAACAGGGACCTTCAATATGTAGTGGCACGGTGCGGCTACCATGTAAAATGACCAACCAAAGTAGGCATGCGTCACTGACCATGACTTAAGAATCTTGCTATGTGTGGTTAGCTTTGACAACTCATAACATGAGTCACAAATGGGAAGAGGGGGAAACAATGGTTGGTGAATACTCGTTTTTGAATAGCAAGTACAAAGACCTTCAATATGTAGTGGCACAGTGTGGCTACCATGCACAGTGACCAACCAAAGTATGGATATGTCACTGACCATGTCCAAAGAGTTTCAATTCATGTGGTCAATGTTGACAACTGACAACATGAGTGACAGATTGTTAGAGGGGGTAACAATGGTTTGGGAACACCAGCTATTAACTAGAAAGCACAAAGACCTTCAATACGTAGTGACACAGCGTGGCAACCATGTACAGTGACAAACCAAAGTAAGCATATGCCACTAACCATGACCAAAAGAATTTCACAGCGTGTGGTCAACATTGAAAACTCATAACACGAGTCACAAATGGTCAGAGGTGGCAACATTGGATTGGGAACACTAGTTGTCAACTACCTAGTACAAAGACCTTCAACAAGTAGTGGCACGATATAGCTAGCATGCACAGTGACCAGCCAAACTAGGCATATGTCACTGACCACGGCCAAAGAATTTCAGTATGGGTGGTCATCGTTCACAACCCATAACACGAGTAAAAAATAGTCAGAGGGGGAAACAAAGGTTTGGAAACGCTAGGTATCAACAAGCAAGTACGAAGACCGTTCGTGTGTTTTGGCACGGTATGACTACTATGCACACGGAATAACCAAACTATGCATATGTCACTGACCATGACAAAATGTTTTCAGTATGGGTTGTCAACATTCACAACCCATAACACAAGTCACAAATGGTCAGAGGGAGAAAAAATGGTTTTGGAATATTTGTTTTCAACTAGCAAGTAGAACAACTATCAATAAGGAGTAGCACGGTGCGGCTACCATGCACAATGACCGACCAAAAAAGGCATATGTACTGCCTTTCACCAAAGAAATCCACTGTGTGTGGTCAATGTTGACAACTTTTAATACAAGTCACAAATGGCCAGAGGGGGAAACAATGGTTTGGGAACACCAGGTATCAACTGGCAAGCACAAGGATCTTGAGTGAGCAGTGGCACGGTGTGGCTACCATGTATAATGACCAACCAAAGTAGGCATATGTCACTGACCATGGCCAAAGAATGTCACTATGTGTGGTCAACTTTGACAACTCATAACAGGAGTCACAAATGGTCATAGGGGGAAACATGTTATTCCTGAGTCACGTGGCCTGAGGCTCCAGTCTAGAAAACAGCGCCGACACAATGGCAACTACCGACCGTCCAAGGGAATTTCACCCAAGGATCACGATCACCCCCAAGGAATTAACTATGCCTCTGGTGAGACCTAGCTACCCAGGTGCTTTCGCTCAAGGTCTTAGGGGCTCCCGCCCTCTAAGCCTTCTTCTTCCTTGGTTTGAGAGCCCAACAAATTAAGTCAGCACTCTCACACGAGCAAGATTACAACCACCTTAGCAGTTCATATCAAGCTCAGTCTCAAGCGCACAGCTCAAACAAGAGACATCAAGTGAAGGAGTAGTTGAGACAATGGCAAGTACAAGGCATAAATAGCTAAGGAGTGCCTTTGGCAGACGAAGCGGACGCGCCTCGGCTAACCCGAAGCGCGCGCGCCTGGGCCGATGTCACTCCTTAAATTAAGGAGGTCATCCCCTCAATCAGGGAAGACATCCCCTGATCCAAGGCACATCTTGCATCTTCCAATCCGACCGTTGGATCAGCCCNAGAAAAACCCAGGGGACTTATCCTTGAACAAGGACAGTGCATGCCTGGTCTGTTGGACCGGACCCAGGGGACTTGCTCCACATGAGCAGTGCATGCCTGGTCCGTCCACTACTCGCCAATTCTGGAGACTAGTGGCCAAGGGGCATTCAAATAACAACAATCTCTCCCTTGCACCTCTGGCCACTTGTCCTGTCTTCAGTCTTCGTCACTTACGCTCTTCATGCCGATACCCTGTCTTCCTGCAAGGTGGAGTTCTCGGTGAAGGGGTTTTGTCAGCATGTCTGCCCGGTTGAGCTTGGACGCAACGTGCTCAAGCTCCAGCACTCCCTTAGCGACCAGGTCGCGACTGAAGTGGTACCGAACTTCGATGTGTTTTTTCCTCTGCGTCAAGGTGCCATTTTTGGACATGTTGATGGCAGACTTGTTGTCCACCTTGACTACCGTTGCGGCCGATTGAGGTGCTCGTATCTCTTGGAGCAGGCTACGCAGCCACATTGTCTCCTTGCATGCTTCCGCTAGAGCAATGTACTCTGCTTTGGCAGTGGAGAGGGAGACGCAGTCCTGCTTACGGCTTGCCCATGATACGGCTCCTCCGTTCAGCACGCACACGTAGCCCGACGTGGACTTGCGGTCGTCGACATTCCCAGCCCAATCTGCATCGGTATACACCATGAGCCGCAAGGAGTCCGACTGTGGCACCCCACCGTACTGGATGCCCAAGTGCCGCGTGCCCTTCAGGTAGCGAAAGATCCGCTTCACTGCTTGCCAGTGTTGTGGCCCAGGGTTGGCCACATACCTGCTCACCTGCCCCACAGCGTGGCAGATGTCGGGGCGAGTCGCGACCATCGCGTACATTAGACTGCCCACGGCAGACTGATATGGCACGCCTGCCATGTCGACCTGCTCTGCTTNCGGATCGTTGCAAAGGTGACGACGGGCGCGTACGTCTCATCGTACTCGCTCCCCGGCCGCTGCGCAAAACCCTTGGCCACCAGCCGCGCCTTGTGGCGGTCGATGGTCCCATCCTGCTTCAGCTTCTTGACCATGACCCACTTGCACCCTACAACGTGAGCGCCAACGGGCCGGTCCACCAGTTTCCATGTACTGTTCTCCTTGTGTGAGGCCAACTCGCTTCCGATGGCGGCCTTCCACTTGGCCCCATCCGGTAGAGCAAGTGCTTCTGCCACTGTGGACGGCTCTCCTTGAGCCACAAAGGCGTAACTCAGACCAGTCCACTCACCAGCTGTAGCATCATACTGTCGTGGTGGGATAGATAAGCGCGAGCTGCGTCTTACTGTCTGATGCTGCGACGGCTGCTGTTGTTGCTCCTGCTGCTGCTGCTCTTGCTGCTCCGGTTCTCTTATCACAGACTCTCCCTCAGTGGAAGAGTCCTCATCATTAGAGGAGGTGGAATCTGAATCAACATCAGAGTCCTCTGTTGCGGCTCTCCCTGAAGCTACCACTCCTCTTGCTTCTGTTGCCTTGTTGCTGCTCCACCCCTGTGGTGCCTCATCACCTGTCTCTAGTAAAACCAGCCATTCACCCGGTTNGTAGGTCCCAGAGCCTGTAAGAGCGTTGGGCACTGTCGTAACCCAAGAGCAGACATTTCTTGGCCTGCGGATCCAGCTTACTGGCACCCTCCCTCGTCAGCTTCTTGGCATAGGCCTGGCAACCAAACACTCGCAGATGTGAGACATCTGGTTTCTTGCCCGACCATGCCTCTTGTGGGGTCATCGGCGGCAGCTTCTTTTTCCCCTTTCCTCGAAGGGCTGATGCAGGTGTGAGGTTGATGATGTAGGCCGTTGTCCTAGTAGCCTCGGCCCAGAACCTTCCTGGTAGCTTTGCTTCATACAACATCGTTCTTACCATCCCAAGGATGGTTTGGTTGAGCCGTTCAGCATCACCGTTGCTCTCGGGCAACTCAGGTACCGTATTTTCTTGTCGTATCCCCTGCTCCGCTAGCCAGCCTTCACAGGCCTTATATTCCCCACCGTTATCACAACGAAGGGCCTTGACCTTCTTGTCGGTCTGTCGCTCAACCATTGCGACGAAGTGCTGCAGATGCTCCTTTACCTCACTCTTCTGCTTCATGAAGTACGTCCAGATCTTCCTCGTTTTGTCATCTGTGAAGGTGAGGAAATACCTGCAGCCTCCGACTGAGGCTGTTCGCATCGGCCCGCACACGTCGGTGTGGACCAACTCGAGAGGTTCATTCGCCAAGTTTCCGTGCTTGTTCCCCTTGCGCCCTTTCCTCTTAGCCTTGCCCATGAGGCAGGCCTCACATACGTTCTTCACCTTCCCCGCACCCTCTCCCTTCCCCAAGGCCAGGCCTCGTACCAGCTCGTGTTTGCCCATTGTCTCCAACGTGGAGTGGGCGGCGTGGGCCAAGCGCCTGTGCCAAAGGTCTTGGCCACAGTTCGCTTCCGATGCCGTGGCAGTCCCAGGGACTGCTTCGGGTTGGGTGGGTGCTGCAGCTTCCACTGATTTTGTTATATCTGCTGCTGTTGACGGGCGGCTGCTTTCTGCCTCTACCACCTGACTGCCCCCGGCAGTCATGGCTGCCCCAGCTTCGGCAGCACCCTCCACCTTGGTTTGGAGGATGTAGAGGCCGTCCACGCGTGGTACATCCGCCACCACACTCTTTGCAGCGTACTGTATTTTCACTGCCAACGTGGGAAGGATAACGGCCCTGTTCTTGTCGAAGACGACCGTCATGTCTCGGTCAGTAATCTTGCCGACAGAGAGTAGGTTGGCAGC
>SZWC01000023.1:531779-546434 GCA_023375785.1 Penium margaritaceum | reverse complement strand
GATCTTGCCGTTCCGCGGTTCCGGGCAGCACCCGCTTTCCACTCCTCCGCTACCTCTCCTGATCTTCCGCGGATGCTTCACACCTTCGGGGTCCCGCTCATGGGTAGTGCTCCGCGGCTCCCTCCTTGCCGGCACGAGAGTCCGCCACCTCGTGGCCTCTGACTCCTTTGCCCGCGGAACCCCGTTCCGCGGTCGTGTACAAGGCCGCGGAGTCGCCAACAGCACCCTTCACCCAACTTAGGTTCCCTGGTGATGACAGCACTCAGCAGAATCTTTTGTTGTTCTTAGGAGTAGGACGGATGGAGCAGTATGCTCCGCGCACACCTGGAAGATAAGTATCTGTCCTCCGCAAAACTATTCCGCGGAGAGCACTGTTGCAACTCCCTCAATCAGGTGCGGATCTCAGAGAGTGAAGCGTGAGTGTGAACCAAACCAACACTTGCACGGATTAGTGAGACAGAAGGGGGGCAATCAGGTTCCCGACAAGTCAGGACTCTTGAGCTCATAAGTGGGAAGTGTGCTTGCGTTATCTCAAATTGCACAAGATCAGATAGAGGGTAAGCATCTCTGGTCATCGGTCACAGATCATCACACACTAGTCCCTCCGCTACACCACTACTTTATATCTACCAAACCTAGCCTTCTAAGACATCTCCTACCACTCTTCCCCTACCTTGGACTCCGCGCGGCACGCTACACGCACCGCGGGTCTCGTCCTTGACACACACACACTTTACTTCTATGTTTCCTTGTTCTGCTACTACATCTTCCTCTAGTCCGCGGCTTGGACGCTCGCGGTCTTGTGTTCTTCCTTGAATCTTTGTCTTCGTGCGGTGCGTCCTCCTGGTCCTCCTGCTTGATTATCGCTGCCCACCCTGAGCTCTCATTGGTCGAGCTCCTTCTTGACGTCTCGTCCTGCCGTCGTGTGTCTTCGCACGTCCGACGCTCCAAATTCTCCGCGGCTCGACTCATGTTCCCTTCTCATCGTGGATTCTCACCCTGTTGTCCCGCCCGTCTTGGCTTCTCCGCGGCCATTTCTGCCTCCTGGCGGCAACTTTTCCTGCCTCTTTTCCTTCATCGCTCCTAGATTCCGCGCCACCCCACGCTCTACCGCAATCTTATTGCGGGAGCCAGCATGCCTTGCGCGTTCTCCGATGCTCCGCGGTTTCCCTTTATCCTCCTCCGCGGTTCTCTGGCCGCGGAAGCCTCGTTCCGCGATTCTGTGGATTGCGGCGATTTCCCTTCCGCGGATCCATCTTCGCCTCAGCGGAGATGCGGTGGATCCCCGGCTGACACTGATGCCCCCAACCCCCCCCTTTCCAAGACTCTGTCCTAGAGTCTCCTTAACGCAACAGGCGGGTGAACTTTCCTTGGGGACCTGGCCGCTACCGCTGTTGGCAAGGGCGGCAGTAGGCCTCCACTTCTCCAATCTCACGCTGATACCGCGCAGAGCATTCCTGATGCACATACAGCTGGCAGCCTTTACACCTGGCTCCTCCAGTGATATCTTCCGCGCCCAGTCTCTTTTTGCAGGTAGAGCAGTGGGGGATTCGTTGGTATGTCCTGCAGCTGGTGCAGGGGTACACCGTCAGCCCCTCCTCATTCCTGCCCACCTCTGTAGCGCACTGTGCGTGGGCCCATCCTCCGCAGTGTTCACAGTGGCATGCTGCCCCTGTAAGGATTCCCATACATCCGTCTCCGTAGCACTACACCCCGGAGTTTTCCGCACCCCAATTTTCTTTTCTGGGCCAAGCCAAGCATTGGTAGCATGTCCACACTCCCTCCTTGCCCCTCTTGCCGCACCGCAGATGGCACATCTTTAAACACATGCCACATCCCTTGCCAAACTCCCCATCCCCTCGTGGCAGGCTGCACAAGCAGGTTCTCGGGTCTCCGCGATGAAGCTAAGGTAGCAGTCTGCCTCAAGGAGCTCATTGCCCACGCATTGGTGACATTGGCCCTTCCAGGCAAAGTTGCCCGCCACATGGCACTCGCGGTGCGCGGATCTTGTACAAACAACACACCTTTCCACATCCTGCACGGTCTCTAGGCATGTGGGGCACGCAGCAGATTGGTGCCCTTCCATTCCCGATCCCTTCTCTTCCTCTGATTCTTCCTCTTCTTCCTCATCATTCACTCGCGGTGCCCTAGAAACGCCCCGTTGCTTCTCGACCTCCTCCCTACACCTCCTGCACACCGCAGCCCCGCTTTGCCCTCCGCGCCAAGCACGAGGTGGGGCCAAGAAACCAGTGCAGATCTTGCGGAGGCATCCGCTACAATCTTCCACCGCCACTCCCCACCACTGGCCACATAAAGCGCATTTCTTTTCCTCCAGTTCCTTCCTTCTTCTTTCCTCGGCCGCGACCCGTCCCTCCGCCTGCCATTGCCTCATTGTGGCCTTGGAGATGGAGCGCGGGCCTCTCCTTTGCTCTGGAGGCCCTTCTTCCTCCTCCTCTTCCTCCTCCTCCTCCCCTTCTGGGTCCCATCTCCCGCGGGGTGGTGCTCCCCCAGCGCCGGGTCCTGCTCCTTCCTCCTCATCCTTCTTCCTCGCGGCCTCCTGTTTAACAGCCTCTTTCAGACACCGCAGGCAGGTGCGATTTTGTCCGATGCAAGTTTTTGATGCTCCACCGGCAAACTGATGCGCTGTATTCCCGCACACCCGGCACACCACCTTCAGGAGTGATTTAGCAGGGAGATCTTCTCTGCACCACACACACGGACCAGTGTAGTCAGCCAGGGCCTTAGGGCTCATCGGCACCCTCGTCTGCGCTGGTGCTTTCTGGGGTTGCTGCTGGGATACTCCCGCTGGGGTCCGCCCGGGCTGTGCCTCAAGCCTACCTCCAGAATCTTCCTTTTTCCAGTCCCGCGGCTTTCCCTGCTCCTGCCGTCTCTCCTCTTGCTGCTCCTGCTGTTGCTCCCACCATAGCGGCTCGCGTTGTTGTTGCTTCCTCACCTCCTCTGCGGCCAGTTTGCGGACATCGGATTCCTCCTCCTCAATTTCCTCTGGTTCTTGGCTCCACTCCTGCTCTTGCTGTGACACCTTTTTTCCACAGACGACCAGCACCTCCTCCGCTCTCCAACCTCGCGAACCCTTCTGCTATCCCAGGGGCGGCAAGCAACCTCCCGTCCCGGGGATGTGCGTTTTCCATGCGGGTGGCAGCATCACAAACTCCCTGGCCGGATGACTGCGGTCACTGAATCCTTCCGGTCCTTCCAGCCACACCTGCCCTGCCTCCACGCTAGCCACGCGGTACACCTCCCGCGGCTCCCCTGCTTCTCTCCCCGCACTGGGGAAGGGGCGAAGATACACCAAGTGACCCTCCTTGATGGGCCCATGATTCAGCCAACGGTTTACCGCGTCACATCCACGCCAGGCAGTGACCGAACCCCTCAACCGCGCCTCCACTTGCATGGCCTTTGTCCGCTCGCAATGCTCGCGGAACCATTCCGCGACCGCCTTGTCCTTCTCTTCCTCCGAGAGTTTCTCTTGCTCCTCCGGAGCAAGCAGTAGCCTCAGCAGCTTCTGGGGCATGCCCATTGCCGCTCGCGGTGGTTGTCCGAAGAGTAGCATATGGGGTGAAAAGGAGGTTGCTCGGCTGGGTGTAGTGTTGATGAAGTGCGCCGTCTTCCTCAGCTTCTCAGTCCAGCTGCTGCCCTCCGCGGTTGCCACTTCCCTCTCTAGTATGTCATGCACCCGCTCCACCTGCCCTTGTGACTCTGGCCGGTACCGCCTGGAGTGCACATGGCGGACCCCCCACTCCTTGAGCTCCTCTCTGAAGGCCCCCATGAACTCCGTGCCATTTTCGCTGTGCACCATGCTGCAGCCACCAAAGCGATAAAAGATTTCCTCACGGATGAACCTTGCCGCGGTGGCTGAACTCTTGTTGGGCACAGCGCGGACCCAGAGGTACTTCGTGAAGTGGTCCACCGCTGCAATCCAGTATCGGTTCCCTTGGTCGCGGTGTGCGCGGGGACCGTGGAAGTCGATGATAATCTTTTCTAGCGGTTCACCGATAGGGGAGGGTTGGAACAGCGGCTAGTCCCGCGGTGTGGTTTTCTGCGCTCGTTCGCAGGGGGCGCAGTGCTGTACCACGTCTTTGATGATGGCCGCCAGGTTCGGTATGTGGATGATGGGCATCAGGCGATCCTTCAGCGCCTGCACACCAGTATGGTGGTGGCGGTGGTATGCCTCTACAACAGCCCTCTACAGTGTAGGTGGTGGTACCCACAAGACACGCGGAGTCAGTCTCCAGAGACGGCCGTCCTCCCATGCGTAGTGTTCGCACAGACGGGCTAGATCATCCTTTTTCCTACGGTCGAATTCCACGCCCAGTCGTACTTCCAGATCCGCATACACCTTCTGCGCCAATCCGCACGCTTGCCTCCCATCCTGCTCCGCTTTCATCACCTCGAACTTCTTGCGGTTCTCTTCATCATAGACCGGTGGCTCTCTGTCCCAAGGATTAGGTGCAGGGAAGAGCCGAAGGATTCCGACCGCTTGAAGCTCTCCTTCATCCCACTGCTCTCTCAGCCTGCTCTTAGCGGGGCCGCTCGGGCGTCTGCCACGTCCACGAGCGCGGTGCAGCTCAATCACCTCCTCCTTCCTGTGTGGAGCCACTCCTCGAGCCCGTAGTAATCCCTGGCTGCGTGTGAGGGGCTGTTCCTCTTCTGAGTCTCCCAGTGATTCACTAATTTTGGAAACCACCATCACCGCCTCCTTCTCCGCACGTCCCCTCCTTTTCGGCCCCTTGCGTGCAACTGCTGTCGCGGCCTCTCCCAAGACGGGCCGTAGTGGAGCCGGCACCATCTCCGCTGGCATGTGGACTTTGCGGAGTACTGCCATCAGAAGTTCTACTGCATGCGCCACCTCCTGCTGGACCTGCGCCAACTGTTTCGGAGTCACGCCGGGGCTGGGACCTTTGTGTGCCCGAGGTTGTTTCTCTTTCCGTGGCTCCGCGACCGCTTCCTCCTCTGCCTTTCTTTTTCCTTTCGGGGCAGGAGTTGTTTCCTCCAGGAACGTCTGCGCGGGCTCCTCACTTCGGCTGGTTTCTACTGGCGCTATTGTTCTGGTCTGGCTCAGTGTCGCTACTACTTTCCGCACCACTGCCGCCGCTCGGGCCTGAAGTTGTGCCTTCCGCCGTAGGGAGCCCGCCGATGGCTCCAGGTGGTAGCGCTTGACACCAGCCTTGCATCTCTTCCCCATCTTCTCTTCTTCTGCTCCTGCCTGCCTCACGGCGGCCCTATGTACTGTTTCTTCCCTTGCTGCCTCCGACGCTGTGCTACCTGCCCCTACTCTGGCTTCCTCCGCAGTTTCCCGTGTTTCTGTTAGTGCGTGTGCCTTCGTGGCTGCTGCTTCTGCTACCTTGTCCGCTGATGCTGCCGTTGCCTCCGCTGCCGCTATGGGTACCTCTTTTTCTTTCACCGTCGCCACCGCTGCCGTTGCTGCTGCTGCTGCCTGTGCCTTCGCCTTTGCCGCTGCTTCTGCTGTTGTTGCTGCCTCTGCCTCTGCTGTTGCCGCTGCTGCTTCTGCCTCCCCCATGATTTCCCTTATGATTTCTTCCACAGCTTCCTTATCGGCCTTAGCCGCCGCTTCCCGTTCTCTGGCCAGTTGGGCCTCTTTTTCCGCGGCCTCTGCGGCCACCCGTTCTGTCTCAGCTGCCAAACTCCTCCCATTCTTTCCGCAGACGTTCTTGCATCTGCTGCAACTGAGGGGAGGGCTAAGTGTATTCACGAGCCTCCTCCACCTTCGCATCCCTCCTGCTCTTGTCCTCTCGGCATACTTCCGCTGCCTCCTTGGCCTAGTGTCGCACCTCTTCTTGCTTGAGATTCACTCCCCTTCCTCGAACCACGGTCCAGTGTGCCTCCGCAACCGCTGCCGCTACCCTGGTGCGTATCACATTCTGGAGCGTCAGCGTCCAGCATTTTTCCATGGCTTCCATCCAGCATCCCTCAGGCACCTGGGTGTCAGCAAGCTGCGATCTTTCTTCTTGCGGGTACTGAACGCTCCATCTGGCATAGACGAGGTTGAGCAAATATCCCCACCTCCATTCGTCTGCCGCGGATCTTCGCCGCGGTGCCTCTGCCGATCCAGGTGCCTGGTCATTCACATGGTACAAGATGAGGGCTCTGGCCCTCTCCTGGAGCAGGTGCACGTACCGTCTCTCTGGACTGCTCCGCTGGTCCTTCCGCACCCTGTTCCACCACACTCGAGCGGCTTCCAGTGATGGGTCCGCCCGCTCGGTGTCCAGTAGTTCCGCGACGCCAGTCATGTCACTGGCCACCCCTGGTTTGANGTCTGCCGCGGACCTCCGCCGCGGTGCCTCTGCCAATCCAGGTGTCTGGTCATTCACATGGTACATGATGAGGGCTCTAGCCCTCTCCTAGAGCACATACACGTACCATCTCTCTGGACTGCTCCGCTGGTCCTTCCGCACCCTGTTCCACCACACTCGAGCGGCTTCCAGTGATGGGTCCGCCCGCTCGGTGTCCAGTAGTTCCGCGACGCCAGTCATGTCACTGGCCACCCCTGGTTTGATGCTCAGGCTATCCCGCAGTGCCAAAACAAGGCGCTCTGCGCCTGCTGTCTCCAGCAGGAGCACCTGTCTCTCGTGCACTCCGAGGGCCAGCACCCCCGTGGCTGCTCCCTTTGGTACCACCTGCCACATCTTGCCAAACAATGAATCCTCAAATTCCGCGTGGATCACTTTCGGAATCTCTGTCAGCAGCTGGAGCATGACGCTGCTTACTACTTCAAGCAGCAGAGCTTCCTTGGGCTGCTCCCCGTTATCCCCCGAGCTTTCCTTCAGGTACGTTCTTGCCCCTTCCATCACCGTTCCTGTGCCCAGCAGGGGACGTGCGGGTTGCCAAGTTGGACAACCGCGCGAGGTCGGCGGCGAGTGAGAGAGCGCCGTCGTGGCCAGGGAGGGGACTGGGGTAACCAGGGTTCAAGCTTCATCTCGCGGGCTTGGTATTGGGGTGGCGGTTGTTCTTGCCGCTGCCTGCGTGGCTCCTACCACTGGCTCCATGCGCCTGAAGGTCCGCGTCGGTGTGCTTGTGGCCGGGCCTTGTCGCGACGGGCCTGGTGATTTGGCCGCAGGTGGCGTGACCTGCGTTGGTGTTCGTTCCGCGGGACTGGACCGCGGTGGGATTGCCGCTGCTGGTCTTGTGGTTGGTGTCAGGGTCGTCCCTGCGGCCAGGCTAGGCCGCGGTGAGGCCGCAGCCGCTGCTGGGGTGGCCGTCACCGGTGTTGGTGGAGTTCTCGTTGCCGAGCCAGGTTGGGACATGCCTGTTGCGGCCGTGGGTGGTGCTGATGTCCTTGTAGGCGCCGTTCTTGTCGTGGGGCCATGCCGCGGTAGAGCCGCTGTTCCCGTTGGTGGTGTTGGTGTCCGTGCCGGGCGGTGCCCCGCGCCCATGTTCAGAGCAGGTCGGCGTAGCTGCCGCCGAGAGGATCCAACCCCTCGCGATGAAGACGCGGACCCCGTGCCTTGATTGCGTGCCATGTCAGATGTTCCGCGGGCGAGAGCCCAGCTGCGCGTTATCCGCAGAGTGTGTCGGGCGCCGGTGAGAGCGGAGTCGAAAGTGGAGAGGGCCGCTCTCAGAGATGGCCGATGCGAGGTAAAGAGCGGGGTGAATGATCGAATGCTGGAACTGGAAATGAGACTGAGGATGCCTGCACCAATTAATACATCCGCTTGGCGCGGCGCAAGCCAGCCCGCCGCGAGCAGAATGTCGTACGTGCGGACATCGCAATCCTGGATGGTTTGTGCCGCATGTTCATTCACCACCTGCATGGGGAGGCCCGCGATTTGTCCTAGCGGCGCGTCAATGTCGCCGGTGGAGATAGAGAAGCGGAGTCGAGTGGGTTGAATGAGGTGCTGCATGTGGAGCGAGCGGACCATCCGGAGCGCAATCGTTGTATGGATGGTGCCGGTGTCCACGATGGCCACGAACTTGCGGCCATATATCCACACCTAACACCACGCCACGTGGACATCGGAGGGTGCGGGCGGTCCGGGGGTGAGGGCCGCGGGTGCCCAGGTGCGTGATGCACGTGCAGCGGCACCGCGTACACTAGAGTGGGTGAGAATGATGCTGCGGGATAACAGGCGGATGCAGGTCAGGCTGTCTCGTGTGCATGTGAGGCGGATGCCAAGAGGAGAAAGGGAAGTACTGTGAGTGTTGAAGAGGGCGCGGAGACTTTTTGCACACTCAGGGGAGTGGAGGAGGAAGTCTACCAAAGTGAGGGGATGGCGGTTCTCAAGAAGTGTTGTGGCGGGAGCAGGAGAGTGTGGTTTGCTCAATGGGGAAGTCTGTGGTGGGGCAGCGGACGTGCGCGAGGCTCGCGGGTTTGCATGTCGTGGGGGAATATGGAGAGCAATTTCCTCCAACGTCCAACCGCGGATGGTAGGGTTGAACCTGCGAGCAAGCTGCAAGCCAGACCCGGAGATGGCTGGTAGAGTCTCCGCGACGGTCAACTCTGCGGCGGGATCGAGCTCATTCAAGAGTTGCAAGGCGGCCTCCTGTTCCTCCTCGTTCAAATCTCTTGCCACTCCCTCCCATTCTGCCTCAGTGGGTGGAGGTGGTGTCCCGACATCTGGAACAGGTCCTGCATCATTTAGAGGTGCCTCCGCTATGTTTGGCGGTGCCTGGTCAGGGTCTCGCCAGCCACTGCGCGGAAGTCGGCTCAGGGCATCCGCGTTGCGGTTTGCAAGTGCAGGCTGGTACTTGATCTTCATGTTGTAACCCTGGAGAAGGAGTGCCCACTTGGCTAGGATACCCTCATGGTTCTGAGTAGTTAGGAGCCACTGCAGCGCCTGGTGGTCTGTGAAAACCGTGAACAGCTTGCCATTCTTGATGTAATCGCGGAAGTGTTGGAGTGCCCAGAGGACAGCCAAGCATTCGCCCTTCACTGGAGGGTACGTCCGCTCCCCTTCAGTTAGGGCCCTACTGGCGTAGGCGATCACCTTCTGCGTGGGTTCCTGCACCGTCTCGGAGAGGATGGCCCCAATACCGTCCCGTGACCAGTCGGTGGTGATGGAGAATGGGAGGTTAAAGTCGGGAAACTCGAGCATGGGTGCGGTAACGAGGCGATGCTTGATTTCCTTCCAGGCGTCCGTGCAAGCTGACGTCCATTCAAATGGCATGTCCTGGTGCGTCAACTCCTGGAGCGGCTTGATGATGCGCGCATGGTCACGCACACACTTCCGGTAGAATGAGACAAATCCCAGGAAGATCTTGACTTGCCCCGCGGAGGTGGGCTGACGCCATTCCTGTACTGCCGCGATTTTCTCTGGATCGGTCTTGATGCCATCCGCGCTCATCACGAAACCCAGGAACTCCATTTCTGCGGCTCCGATAGAGCACTTGGCTGCCTTGAGCTTCAGGTTCGCTCTGCGAAGGGCAGCAAAGACAGCGGCCAGGGAGGAGAACATTTCCTCGAAGGTGTGGGCCACAACCATGATGTCGTCAATGTAGCAGCTGACATTGGGGATTCCACGGAGGATGGAGTCCATGACCCGCTGAAACGTTGCGCTGGCTTTGCGGAGTCCAAAGGGCATTTGTGTAAATGCATATAGACCTTCTGGTGTCACAAACGCAGTCTTGGTGATGGAGTCCAGGTGCATGGGAACTGCGTGGAAGGCAGCCTTTACATCAAGTCTTGCGAACCATCCGCGACCCTGCTGGCGCTCCTGAATGTCGACAATCAAAGGCATGGGGTACGCATCTTCCTCGGTCACCCGGTTGAGATCGCGGGAATCGACGCAGAATCGCTTGGACCCGTCCGGCTTCCCTACGATGACCAAGTTGGTAGCTAGGGACTGACGATCGGGACAATCACCCCCTGTGCCTTGAGCTCCGCGAGCCCCTGTGTGATGATCTTCTCCTGCTCTGGAAGGATGCGCCGCACCTTCTGTTTTGTGGGCGTGGAGTCCCCCGTGGAGATGACATGGAAGGCTTCCATAGCTCCCAGGTGAATCGCGGATCCAGCGAAGATGTCCGCAAATGCGTCCAGCAGGTCACAGAAATCCTTTTTTTGTGCCGGAGAGAGTTGTGAGTGGAGTATATGATCCCATCGCGGGGTTGGTAATGGCGCTTTCTCGCGGAGCGGGTAGAATTCTTCCTCGTCCTCGAGCGGATGTCCATCTCCTAAGACTCGTTGTCCCCTCTACCACAATTCCAGAAGGTTGGTCTGTACTCCCGGCTCGGTTGACTCCTCCGCAATCTCTTGCCAGTCGCGTGCTGTCACCTGTTCCGCATCTGGTTCATTGGCTATGAGAGGTGGCAATCTATTTTCTCGTGCCTGAGAGTCCTCTGATGCAGCGTCTAGGATGGAGAAGGGTTCGCCGCCGGTTACCGTTACCGTCATCCGCTCGCCGATGGTGACTGGGCAAAAAGCTTCTTCCCCGGAGGCGGAGCTGAGTTGCATGACACCAAGGGAGAAGAGAAGGCTGGCCCGTCGCGGTACCAAGTAATCCATGCCCAGGAGTACTTCATACGTCCTGGCTTTCGTGACTTGGACGTTCAGTGGTTCATGGAGAGATCCCACCTGCATGGGTAGGCCATGAACTTCCCCATCTCCATAGTCCATTCCGCCCGCTGAGTTGGTGAAAAGGCGTCGGGTAGGGAGGATGCGGTCTGCCCATCCCGCTACCAGAAGGACACGGAACGCCACAATGGTGTGAGGGGCCCCTGTGTCGATGATGGCTAGGAACTTCCTCCCACATATCCAAATCATGCAGCAAGCGACCTCGTAGTGATTGTCATCCCGTCGCGGGGGTTCCAAGGGTTACGGTGCCCATCCCCACTCATCTTCCACAAGACTTAATGCTAGGGTAGTGTCGGGTACCGCACGGCGGGTGTTATGTGTACCAAGGGTAGGCATGGTGTAGTTGAGAGAGATTCCCACAGCTTGGAGTTGTTGATTGGCCCTGGAGAATTCCTCTTTCAGTCGCGGTGCGATCTCTGGGTGGATGCGGAGGAACTCAAAAAAGTTGACTTCCGCGATGGGAGTGGTAAATAGACGTTGGATGGGATCAGTGCTTCCCTCCGCAGCCGCTGGAGTTCCTGCTGGTACCGGCGAAGATGGGACATGTTGCTTTTCCGTTGCGGGTAGTGGTTTCATGTGCCGTCGTTTCTCCGGCACGACGGTACGTTTAGCAACTGCCTCTTGGAAGCGTTCCTCCGCAGCCTCTGCCTTGCGCCGCATATCTTCCTGTACTCTGGCTGCCATCTGTAGATCCCATCCGCGCAAGCCTAATTCTTGGGCTCGTGTAATGAGAGTGGTCTCCGCTGCGGTGGGAGGCAACTCCGTAGTCTCGTCCTCCGCCATCGGCAGCCCCAGCTTGACATTGCGGGCTCCGCTCGTAGAGTTTGCGGGTACCTGTGGGTTGGGCAGAATGCCCTGCCCTCCCGGGGCAGTCTGGGTTTGATGGTCCGATGCCTGCCGTCCAGCTTGCGTGTGCTGCTGAGGCTGCTGATCCTGCCATGGTTGATTATAATACCGCTGCCACTGCTGCACCATAGGGTCCTGCTGCATAGGAACGGTTCGCGAAACACCGTGTCTTTTTTGCGGACAGTCTTGAGCGATGTGCTCCAGGCTCTGGCAACTGTAGCATGCCTTCGGCTTGGGTTGGGAGGCCTGTGCTGCTGGTGCTGGAGTGTGCGAATCTCCACCCTGGTGCTGCCGCGTCAACCGCTGCCATGTGGAAATGGCAGTGGCGTCCTGCACCGCATCCTGCAGCGACTGGTAGCGCTCAGGAATCATCACACTGCTGATCTCATCGGGAAGTGCGTGGATGAGATTTTGCAGGAGGATCCACAGTTGCAGTCCTTCCCCTTGAGGGTTCTTTGCGATTGATGCCCAAGTGAGGAACTGATCCAAAAACCTTCGGATGTCGGTGTCCTTCCGCATGACCTCCTTTTCAATTTTGCGGAGTGCTTCTTCCTTGGTCAGCCGCTTGAAGCACTCGATCAACGCGTTGCCAAAATCCTTGAAGGAGTTGAACGGCGCTCGTGCATTGTACCAGTCCTCCGCCGCGCCCTGAAGATGGAGCTCCGCGGTGGCCAGACAAAGGTCTGGTGGGATCCGTCCTATGCTTGCATGTATCGTGATCTGCTTCAACCATGTCCATGGGTCTTCTTCAGGGGTCCCTTTGAAGATCTCCAGCCGCGGAATGTTAGCTGGCTAGGCGCGTACGTACTGCAGCTGGGGCACAGTATGTCGGTTAGCCATGGATGTCACCGCGGGGAACGGGTGCGAGGCTGGAAAGGGGGGGTTGGGGTGCGAGGCTGTGACCGCCGAATAGTCCACGTGGTTAGTTTGTGGCTGCCCCGAGGGTGCAAGTGTGGGGTTGCTCATGGGCGCTGTCACCGGAAGAGCATAGTTGTGCGTCGTAGGGGTGGCCTGCATCGCGTAGGGTGCGGAGTAGAAGGTAGTCCCAGGGGGTGATACCTGTGTGTTCGGGGCGGCGGGGACCGTAGGTCCTGGCAACCAGTAGCTCTAAGGTACAGGATGTGATTCTGCAGGGTGGTAGAGCGGGGCGGTGGTAGATACTGCAGGTGTCGTAGTAGTCCCTCGATTCGGCGGGAGCGCTAGGTAGGCGGGGTGGGGCACAGTGGTCTGCACCTGGCTGGCGGGTAGTGCTGGATGGGGCGCAACTCCAGCTGGGGCGATACCCATCGGTTGTTGGTGATAGATTGCGTGTCCAACCGCCATGGGCATTAGTTGCGACGTCATAGGGGCCGATGGTTGCTGTGACGGTATCTGCTGCATAGGTGCCTGCGGCCGCACTCCCGCCGCGGAGGGCGTGGCCCAGGTGCCTATCATCATCCAACCCGGTGGGGCTGTGGTAGAAGAGATTGTTGCGCGCCCCGCGTACAGTAGAGTCCCTTGAAATGCTGGGTTGGGCTATGGCTGGGGCCCTGTAAGTGGCTGCTCAATTGCGTGGGATGGCTGCGGAGTCAGGGTGGGTTGGTGCACCATGCCCCCTCTTGGTTCCCCTTGCGGTGTTCCTTGCCATCCAGTGAATTGGGGGTTGTGGCTTGCCGTTGCCCTCACGCTTGGTGTTACAGGGGTGTCCGCGGCAGTCAACCGCGGATTCACCTGTAGGGATACTCCCTCCATCGCGTTGGATAGTCCTGCCCTGGCTGTCTGGTCCTCCTCCGCCTGTTCTGCAGTGGGTGGGTGGTGCTGCTGCCTTGTCTCCGGCATCACAGGTGACCTGCCCAGCTGTTCGGTGCATACTTCCTGCAGAGGCTGTCTCATCCCCCTTTCTCCCTTTACCAAAGGTGAGCGTTCCGCTGGCATGTATCCCAACTGTGCTTGGTAGCGGTGGGCAACCCCGAAGGTTGGCTCTCTCGGGACAAGCGGAGTCGAGGAGGTTTCCATCCCTGCTAGGGGCACGGATGGCAGGTGATCCTCCTCTGCTGCCCATGACTGTTGCATTCCTCAGCGCGGCTGGTACACTGGCACTTGATATGCCAGTGATCTCCCGGTCTTGGAGAGTCCGTCTACTGGCGGTGGCGCATTGAAAAACCACCTGTGCTCCATAGAGTTGTTGGCCTGGAGCTGGTGGGTTCCACGCACATCTTGGCTGTGTACGCTTTCCACTTCCAGGCGGTCCTGTAGCGCATTCATGATGCGCCGCCAGTGTAGCTGTTCCAGCCACTCCGTGACTCTTCGGTGCCGTCCCAATGGGTCCGCGCCCGGTAATGAACTGACAGGTGTGCGAGAGGGTGTGGGCGAGGTCTCTCTACAGCCCGCCTGCGTGGCTGCACGCCGCAGCAAGAAGTGGCATACAGAAGCTTGCTGTGAATGCTGCTGGTGCCGCCTCCGCGTATCCTGATGCACGAAGCTGGCCGCCGACATGTATGACTGAATCTGAAGGCTCGTGCAGTTCTGCTAGCAAAGAGCAAGGAACTGTCCTTGCTCACCGCACCATGACACTGATACCCCCAATTTTACCGCGCACGATGTTACTTCCGCGCTCTCAAATTCCGCGTTTGGTCTGCTCGGCGATCTTGCCGTTCCGCGGTTCCGGGCAGCACCCGCTGGCCACTCCTCCGCTACCTCTCCTAGTCTTCTGCGGATGCTTCACACCTTCGGGGTCCCGCTCGTGGGTAGTGGTCCGCGGCTCCCTCCTTGCCGGCACGAGAGTCTGCCATCTCGTGGTCTCTAACTCCTTTGCCCGCGGAACCCCGTTCCGCGGTCGTGTGCAAGGCCGCGGAGTCGCCAACAGCACCCTTCACCCGACTTAGGTTCCCTGGTGATGACAACACTCAGCGGAATCTTTTGTTGTTCTCAGTGTCAACCGGCCTGAGGCAAACGGACTAGAAAATAGGGCCGACACAATAGCACCTGCCGTCCGCTCCTATCATTTCAGCTAGGAGAAGATATCACCCTCAGGATCACGGTTCCACACTGAGCAGTTCCTAGGCAATCACTTGCTAGCAACTGTGTCCACTTAACACTTGGTCACTTTCGCGCGAGGTGCTAGTCAAAGACTAACTCCTGGGGCTTAGACCAACCAGTGTCTTCTTTATACTGTTCCTTAGTTGGACAACTCTGTGAGGAGCATCTAAGGCCAGATTGTGTAATTAGAATGAGGAATGAGCCTGGTACATATAGTCCTAGGCCTGGCTTCTAAGGTGTGTGGG